>CAVNYN010233187.1:0-13330 GCA_963692815.1 Nyctanthes arbor-tristis
TATAAAAGTAATTCAATGAGGTGGACAACATGCAGACACAAGACGGGGTAGATGCTTAGCATTATCCAAATGGAAAACAACACTTTCATATTAGATTTCCCCCTTTTTCGTTGGGTGTATCATTTTCTACTTTGGAGTATGGGCTTCATTTAATACATGTGATAATTTAATTATGAGATTATGTTGTTATGGAGATTTGGCATGGAATCTTGTGGCCTATAAGGGCTTTCATGTTATCTGCTTGGAATTCAAATGTTAATCTGATTTTTCAATAAGGTTTTGCTGCACGGCCTTTGTTTGATTCTCATTATGGTAAAATTCTAGGAATGAAATTTCATTCACTTAACTACAAAGTAAATGGAGGCAGCCGATGAATAGGGTGTTTTAGTGATATTATATATAAGGTTGTTACAAGGAACTGATATCCCATGCTCTGATTGTGTATTTTCATTTAGATGAGGGTGAAAGGTAATAAGATATCTGGTGAAAATTGATTACTCTCTACTCTCTGCTATAAAAATGGGTGCAATCAAATTTCTTGAGCATATGGTTGAATATAGCCTAAAATGAAAGCAAAAAATGACACATAAATTTGTGAAGTCATTCCTTTCTTTGCGATTCCTTACTCATGTGATTTCTGTTTTTAACTGGGATTGAACATGGATTTCTGTTCTCTATTTTCTTTTACTCAGTTAAGTCAAGGATGCAAGTCGAAGCTTGATAATTTTCTGATGTTGTCAGCTCCCTCATCTTGTCGAATGCAGTAGCATAAAGTTAAATTAATTTTTGATATTTACTTAGTATTATCTCTTAAGATTTTCCATATTTCCAAGCATTAAGCATATCTTTACGTAAATATGTAAGTTGCTCTAATCAGATATAGTTTTACACCTCACGTTAACAGTTTTTCTCTCCCCCTTTCTGTCCCCGATATTTCCAAGTTCTAAATGAATTTTTATTAAAATATGGTGCGATTTTAAGGAATGTCAAACCTGAAGACTAGAGATCTGGAGTGGTATTTCTTCAGCATGCTGGACAAAAAATATGGAAATGGAGCAAGGACAAACCGGGCTACTGAAAAAGGCTACTGGAAGACAACGGGAAAGGACAGGTCTGTATACCATAACTCACAGATTGTGGGTATGAAGAAAACTCTCGTCTATCACATTGGCCGTGCTCCAAAAGGTCAGAGGACCAATTGGGTAATGCACGAGTACCGGCTTGCAGATTTGGAGTTGCAGAAAGCTGCAATTAATCAGGTTGGGTTCTCTTTATTGTATATACTGATCTTTTAAATTACTCTTCATCTTTTCTTGAAGACACACTTTGAGTTGACTAAAAAAGTTTTGATCGATGTCCACTTGAGATATATGAACAGATTCTGGAGATTTCGCATATCATACTAAGCTTGTAACCCAATAGAAAATGTAGGTTGGCAGTAATTTGAAATGGACCAGAAAAATTTAAAAATGAGACTATGTTGTTGTTTTTATTAGTATTATACTACCATACTTGTGTTAATTACATAAAAGAATAATATTATAATAATTATTATTAATGAGGATCTTATTTTGAAGGATTATCTGTTTCACGTTCTTGATCTAATTTTTGATGTTATTGGTGTTCCTTTATTTTTGTTTATTTTTATTTATTTATTATTTATCTTTGTGGAGAAGGATGCAATTGTGCTTTGTCGAGTCTTTCAGAAGAGTGGTTCAGGACCAAAGAATGGTGAACAATATGGGGCCCCATTTATCGAGGAGGAGTGGGAGGATGATGAGCTGCAATTGGTTCCCAAGCAGGAGGCTGCTGAGGAAGTAGATTTTGGTGACGATTTATACTTGGATGGCGATGACCTTGAGCAGGTTTGTGCTCTTATTTTCATTGTATGCTGAATGATTCTGATAGGTTACAAACTTACAGTTAGTTGGTTGAGGGTATTATTATGGGAAGATAGCAAAATTAGTTAGTGCTAGCAACTATAAATAGTATAGAGATTCATTTTGGATAGGCAGAGATTAGGGAAATTGGGGGAAGCCCTTGCCTCTCGAATGCCTTATCAATTTCCTGTAATTCGTATTTATTCTTGTGATTCAGGCTTCACTTATGTACAAAAGTTCAGCAATTGTTCCAGGTTCTTAAGATTCTCTTTGCATTTGCCTTTGAGAGCAGGCTGTACATGTGTTGGAGAGAACAATTTCTAGTGTTTTGATCTATGAGAAAGTCAAAATTGAGATTTTAGTGAAATTGCTGCAGAATAATAGTTGTTGATTTTGTTTGTATACTTATCATTTTGTGACTTCATGTGGTTAAATATTCTCTTTGCTAGATTCTTGAAAGCGATGTTCCTTCAGCTGTCGCTCCACTTCTGTTGAATGCCTACTCTGCAGATGATGCCAACTATGGTGAAGAAACCTCAGAATCCATTAGTGTTGGCCAGCAGCCGGTGGTTGATGTCGGTGAACATGAAAATGAACCTCAAAAGCTTGATGAACAGAATCGGTATGATTTATCAGCTTCATATGATGCAGTTGTAAAACCAGTCAGGCATGAATACATGGTTGAATCAAGCGAACCTAGGAATTTCGAGGATGTGGATTACTTGCTTGATGAACCATTCATGGATGCTTCTGATAATGTTCAATATGGTGATGGAGAAGTCATTGATACTAATGATCTCTCAGATCCTGGTGCTGCTCATACATCTACTTTCGACGCTCTTGAGGAGTACCTTACCTTCTTTGATGCCAATAACTACGACTCTCTGTCTATCTCAAACATGATGGGAGGCGAGGATCTTGTTTCCAATCAAGAATTCCTTGACGAGAAGGTACAATTATTACTCTCGAAGCAACACTTTCCATGTTCACTTTGATTTTTTAGTACTTCAGCTTATGCGACTGTTATTTGTCAGAATGAGGATGTTGGAGCGCAGCAAGCTACCTTGTCAACTGAACACGTGGTTGATAACAGAAATAACAATGCTACATCGTCATCTAAGCAGGAGCTGGCAAAATGTCAATCAGGTACTGAAAGAAAATCCATTTTTATCTTCTTGTTCTCTGGGACACTCGGGGGTGTTGATTGGACGGTTCGAGATCTATTAAAAAGAAAAGAGAAGTTAAAATCTCGTCAATTTTACTCCACTATTCTGTTCCATGTTGCCCTGGACACCAAGCATTTCTCTTTTGCATGTACTATGAGCTGTTATTACTCATTTCTTTTGGGGTTTAATTGTGGGTACCTTCTAAATGGATGCAGATTTTCAGTATCCTTTCATGGAGCAAGCGAGTCGCATGTTGGGCAGCTTGTCGGCTCCTCCAGCATTTGCATCAGAGTTCCCTTCCAAAAGTGCAACTCTCTTACATTCTGCTTCCAGTTCAGCACATGTTACAGCTGGCATGATTCAGATAAGAAATTTGACAGTCAATGGCAATGGAACCGACCAATCTCTTAGCAAGAATCAGAACTTCAACATTGTTATTTCATTTGGCTTGTCACGAGGCATTGATGGTTCTGCCAACTTGGAATCACGGGTTAGAATACTTCCAGGGAAGACCGTTTCTGCAACTTCTGGGGGTTGGTTTGATCTTATATTCTTCTTGGTCCTAGTTCTCTCCATGAGCTTCAAAATAGGGACCTATATCTATGCCAGGTAAAGTTCAACATAGGACTGAATCTCCTGCCCGTCTGAGACGGTAGCATGGACAAATGTTTCTTACCGAACTCCGATGTTGAGGTCATAAATTATAAATTGACATATTGCAGCATTGTTCGTTTTGGGAACTGTTGGAATAGGTGCTAGGCAGGTTAGTGTTCTTTTTCACTCTTGGATTGGGCCATCGACAGCCTTATATTTCATAAGCAGATAGTGTTGTAGATCTATACTGAAAGATGAGACGCTGCTTCTAACTTGGAAGCAATTATAAATCCATGTTTTGATTTAAGTTATTTCCATCGAACCTAGTTTATGGTCGTGACGACCATTTGTCTACACAAAATAAAATATGTAGCTTGTTCAATTTAAGTTGGTTGTATTGCACAAAATGCAAGTTTCACTACTCCGTTGATGGGTTTTATTTAGTATCACGTTTTAAACATGGTACGAATTTAAATCTCAAATAACCCACGTCTTGATCGACATTTTTATCCTCTAATTTCTATTTATGAAATGTCTTAATTTCTTTCAATTGATGAACTAAAAGGGAGGTTCGTCATTACTCTGAATACAAAATAGCTTCTTGTCACAATAAAATGAAATCGTTTCTACTCAGCTTTTTGAATAGGGTTCATTAAAAAGCTGTTTGTCATTTAATGACAAGTTTAATGTCTAAAAAAACTAGAAAATTTCTCATGCGCCCTAATTAATATATTGGTCCTTGAGACAAACGACGATTTATGAAGTGGAAACTCACCTGTGAATGTTATCCTTCTACAAAAGCCTGTCCGTCGTTATTGAAACCTCTTGACGGCAAATCATTAAAAACATTGGAGACAGGTAAGAAAGTGATACGGCAAATGTCGTAGTATGGTACAAGACAACGTTTAAGGAATAATAAACTGTGACTTTTTTTCTTTTCTTTTCTTTTTTTTTTTTTTTTTTTTTTTTTGGTAAAAGTATATCGTATTCCATGACTTCGTCGTCACCTTGTTGTGGCCAGCAGCAAACAACTACGTACACCAAACATGCCCAAAAGATTCCTTTAGGCCACGGAAATAACTATGAATAGAAACCAACAAAGACAGCTAGTTATCCAATCTAATGTTAACATAATACAAACGTTTTAAGGAATAATAAAATGTCAAATTCTTCTCTTTTTTTTTTTTTTTTTTTTAAGTATATCGAATTCCATGACTTCGTCGTCACCTTCTTGTGTCCGGCAACAAACAACTACGTACACCAAACATGCCCATAACATTCCTTTAGGCCACGGAAATAACTATGAATAGAAACCAACAAAGACAGCTATTTATTTATCTAATGTTAACATAATACAAAGGCCAGAAGAAAGAGTTTGAAGAAGTGAAGCCTGAAGGGGGCTTGATGGCTACCGTCGAAGAAGAATCAGTTAATCTTGTACAAGGGGGGTTCGATTCAAAAACCAGTATCTACCATTCCCTCGTTCATTTGACAGAAGCTGAGAGGATCCCTACTCAGCATAATCTTGATACAGCAACGTGTGTGCTATCACAGTTTCCACCTCCCCACGAAGCTGAATCCCAAGTAGCACTTATTGATTCTGCAACTCATGAAAAAGTCACATATGCTCAACTTGACCGGTCTATTAGGGCGCTTGCTGCTGGATTGTACCATGGACTTGGGGTGAGGAAAGGTGATGTGGTGTTTGTCTTATCGCCGAACTCGCTATTGTACCCAACCATTTGTCTTGCTGTACTATCCATTGGTGCCGTTCTGACCACAGCCAATCCACTCAACACTGCAGCCGAAGTTGCCAAACAAGTACGGGATTCTGGAGCAAAACTAGCCATCGCTGCACCAGAGGAGATGCACAAGTTGGTGACTACAGGATTGCCTACTCTTGTAACTTCCAGCAGTAAAGGATATGATAACGCACTTACCATTCAAGAACTGGTTGAGAATTGTGAACCATTAGAAATTCCGGACGCTAAACCAGTTCAGTCAGATACAGCAGCTATTCTGTATTCTTCTGGGACTACTGGAACTAGCAAAGGAGTAGTATTGACCCATTTAAATCTCATATATATTATGAAACTGCTCAAATGGTCAGTGGACGTATCAAACTCCCAAAACGATGTCTTCCTCTGCTTCATTCCCATGTTTCACATCTATGGTCTCGCATTTTTTGCCCTAGGAATGTTTTGTTCAGGAAAAACAATTGTTATCATGCAAAGATTTGATTTGCGAAGCATGCTTGAAGCTATTCAGAATTACAAGATCAACAATATTCCAGCTGTTCCACCAGTGATACTTGGGCTGGTGAAGTATCCTGGAGGGGGATATGACTTGTCATCATTGCGCAGAGTAGGTTCCGGAGCTGCTCCGTTGAGCAAAGAGGTGGCTGATGCGTTCAGAGAGAAATTCCCTTGGGTCCAACTAAGACCAGGCTATGGGTTAACAGAGAGCTCTGGTGCAGCCACTTTCTTTGTTTCCAATGACCAAGCAAAGGCTCGTTCAGCCTCGTCCGGAAGATTAGTCCCATGCTTTAGCGCCAAGGTCGTTGATGTTGAGACGGGATTGGCGTTGCCACCATTTAAGCAAGGAGAACTCTGGCTGAAAAGCCCTACGGTAATGAAAGAATACCTGAGAAATAAGGAAGCAACTGCTGCTACATTCGACAGATCGGAAGGCTGGTTGAAAACTGGTGATCTTTGTTACATTGATGGAGATGGGTACCTGTACATAGTTGATAGGATAAAAGAGTTGATCAAGCACAATGGTTATCAGGTATGATAATTTAACCATATTTTTACAAAATACGAGAATGAATACTTGAAGTGACTTACAAGCTGAAGGGTTGCCGACGCAGGTGGCTCCAGCAGAGTTGGAAGCAATATTATTAAGCCATCCCCATATACTTGATGCAGCAGTCTTACCGTGAGTTACCTGATATATCTTTCCTAAACACCACCGAAACTCAATTCCAATCAAGTAACACTTATTTGCCTGTTTTTAATAA
The DNA here is from genome assembly GCA_963692815.1 of Nyctanthes arbor-tristis. Classification (NCBI taxonomy): domain Eukaryota; kingdom Viridiplantae; phylum Streptophyta; class Magnoliopsida; order Lamiales; family Oleaceae; genus Nyctanthes; species Nyctanthes arbor-tristis. Next base: position 6,660 of record CAVNYN010233187.1, read on the forward strand.
AATGCACTAATGGAACTATTCAGGGTTGAAGATGAAGAAGCAGGACAGATACCCGTTGCATGTGTAGTGAAAGCTTCAGGTTCTGACCTAACTGAAGATCAGGTCATCCAGTTCGTAGCCAAGCAGGTATCCATAATCATTGCCCATCTGCCCCCACCATAGACGCACACATAATCTTCTGCAAAGCTGTTCCTCGCTGCTCTGCCATAGCATCACTAATATTAAATGTAAAAACACTACACTCTACAGGTAGCCCCATATAAGAAGATCAGAAGTGTGAGATTTATCAGCACCATACCAAGGTCTGCTGCAGGCAAGATTCTACGGAGAGAATTGATACAGAGCTACCAAGGAGTGCTCTCCAAGTTATAAATGGAGTGCATATTGACCAAAAGAAAAAGATCAGCTCTTTATAATTTCATGGGGTTTACATGGTGTAATAGGATTGTATAAGGAATACAAGTGTTGGTGGAATCATGTTGTTTTATAAGCAATTATTTGCACAACAGATCCTACTTGGTGTATAAATGTTACCTTCCTTTTATTAAAAGGGGGGGGGGGAGGGGGGATCATCACTACACCAGACGAGAAAAAGAGAAAGGAAGTCAGAAAAGAACCACAAAAGTATAGGATATCTCCCACTTATCCTTAAAATATTAGTTTCTTTAACATTTGACAAAATAGACTAACTGAACTTTGCTCCAATCCAAGCAGGCAACAAGATGTTTAACCCCTCAACTTCATCAAATTAAGCAAAGAAAATGAATTTATGAAAATACTCTATCACCTTAACTATAGATGCTGCTGGTTCAAATCTGCTTGCTAAAAGGTTTGGCTGGGTAAGGACTCAAACACTCTATCATACGACTTCATCATTTCAACACAATGCCCTCCAAAAATATATTCAAATCAACATATCTAAGAAATGAAATTACACCAATCGAGAATAAGAAATCATTTGGATCAAATTTTAACAATCTCAAATTAATCCAACTCAGTATCACAACATTTACGAAGCAATACTCCATAAACTGAATAACTGTCGAGCCTTCACGCATGAAAAAAGTTGCCATGTGTAACTAATAAGCAATAGTGTAATATTGTTATTAAGAAATGGGCAAATAATCTTGTAAGTAAGAATATCCAACAGAGATAAGAATTCATTGGGTAAATTGTGAATTTGTAATCCTGTTACCACACAGAACCCCAATCTGTTTCTTTCATTTCTTCATCCTCTCCAGCAATCCGAAAAGTTCAATAATATTCAATCTTTCCTTCATCTTTCTCCTAGGAAATGATTCAATCAATCCTCAAGTGACATAAGCTCCTGAAGTTGCCTCTCCAACTCCTCCAACTGAGCACTCCATTCATTTTTTATGCACAAGGGTCTAACACTACTATAATCTACAGTTCCTTTGATTTCTTTTGCTGCTAATTTCCCATCTCTGGATAGAGCTTCCCTTTTATCTTTCTTCTTCTTGGATTTCTGGGCAGTGGCCCTTTGTAGTGCCCATAATACATCAGCACCGCTCAACGGCTTCTGCTGTTCCTGTTTAGGTTCTTGATTTTGTTGTTTCTTTTCCTTCGGCCTTGACTTGCTTGAAGTTTTTTCCGGTGGTTTATTGGAATTGATTGCAGTGAGAATTGCCTGACCAACGCTATCACCGCCATTATATTGGGACGATTCCTTATCCGTTTTGAGACTCTGAACCGCGAAAACAAGACATCTTTGCTGCGGCGACCGTCTGCCGGTGGTGGTAGGGATGGTGGGAGGATATAATCGGAGCGGTAGCGCAGCCCACATCAGACTCGTGGCTGCTGATTATCCTCCAAACGCCTTTTTCTTTTCTGACATTTTTTAACGGGCATGAAATTATGAAATTAACAATCTTGTGGCTACTGTTTGAATAAAGAGGGAATTGCATAAAAGGCCTCCTTTTTGTGGTATTTGTAAAAATGATTCATTTCACCCAAAAAAAAAAAAAAAAAAAATTTTACCCACATATACTCAATCACGCACTGTGCTTTCTTATATTTCAAACTTCACTTGCACTTAATCACGTTTTGTGCTTTCTTAGAGCACCTCCAATGCACTACTACGTCCATTGCTCTATATGTGATATTCAAAATAGAAAGTGTCTCGACTTACGTTGATTACGTTCGCTGAATTGACATTATCTTTACCAAAAACCTCTTCAACTCTCATGTCTCCCTTCAATGTGTATAAGTAAAAAATTATTTATTGAATGGAGAGTGAAATAGAGAAACGTCTGAAAAGGGCCGGGGAAGAGAAATTAGTGATAGAAACTAATGTTTATATTGAATGAAAGATGTCTTTGTGAAACATTGTCTAACGCAGAGTTATTTGCACACTTGCCACATTACCAGCATCAAAGATCATTTTTTGGTTCAAAATGTGCATTTGGTGAGGTTTCCACTGGTTATTGTTTAAACATCCACGTGAAAATTGAAGATGCTCTTACCTCACTTGCACTTAAAAAGTTTGAAATTTTCAATAGTTTTGACATGGTTTGTACTTTGTACTTGATTCAAAACCTTGAATCTCGATCTGGTTCTCAAGAATTTCAACTATTTCTCTTGCACCTCATAACAATAGAGATCTTCCAAATCCACGTGGCATACTGCCCCACATATTTTTATGAATTTTTGTTTTTATATTTTGATTGAAATCGCAAGAAAAGAAAAGAAAAGAAATTAAGGGTAAAAGGTAATTTTAACAGAAGTTGACAAATTTAGATTGTAAATTCCTTTTTGCAATGAAAAGTGATACATTTGAAAACTCTTAGAAACCTTGGAAACGCCAAGTCAGAAGCCGTAAGGTTCATTTCAACACTTACACTAAACAATAGGGTCCATCTGCGCAAATTAGCCCTTCCATGAACTCAAAAAATTCCATTATGTAATCAACTCAACCGCTGCAATAGGGACTTATACACGATTAAAAAGGCAGGTCCATTCCATAATAGGAATCTCACCTACACATGACAATACTGTCAGCAACAACACAAATATGACAAGTTTAGCAGAAGATAAGATCAAACTCCAACGGGCAGGTTGTACATTAATGCTACCGCAAAGCACCACCTAGTCACGATCTGCTTCTTCTATTTCTTCATCCTCCGGCACTCCACGGAGATAAAGAACATTATTACATCTGCACAGGCAAGTTAGAGAAGACTGTGATAGAAGTGGTGAAGGCAAATGCAAACATGAGCATTGAACCCGGTTTCTCCTAATCAATGATAGAACCCGGTTTCTCCTAATCAATGATAAATACGAACCGTAAACGGCTTGAATATAGATCCTGTGATTTGTCCGGAAAATGGTAGTCTTGTTGGGGAGAAAAAATAAGTTACCTGATCAAGATCTCTCCGAGGCTTCCACTGAACTGTCCATCAATGTATTCTTCAGCATTTGCAAGCTGCCCAATAATCACATAAATAAGTTTTTACAAAATTGCAGGAACTCAGATAGCATAATGGTCGTATATACAAGTCTCTTTCAGGGGTGTCTTGAGACAATATTCAGACGCCCTTCCCTGTCATTTCAGCATTGGTATTTTGCATAATACAAGTTCATATCCAAGAAAGCCATAAAAGATATTGTAGCCTTAGCATAGAACACAACTTCAAATGGCATCTCTCTAGAAATATACTGCAACAGCCAACAGATCTCATTCTCACCAAACTCTAAGTAATTTAATGTGTCTGATATTTTGCATAAATCAATTCCTCCACTACCTTAAAATGATTTTAGTTTACAATTCTATAAATTGGATGTTACAAAGAGGAAAAAAATAAATCTTTTACCACAAATTACTGAAGAGAAAAGGATTCATCTATCTCCCTGCTAGCCTTCTATTTCTATTGAGCAAACCAATCATATCCACCTACTTCATGATCTACTATACATATTCCATGAGTCATTTTCACTCATTCTAATTACATTTTGAAGTAGAACAAATGCTAAATGAATACCCTGCACTTCTCATATATCAACACAATAGGAAATCTTTCTCCCCAAAAAAAAAAAAAAAAAGACAAACACACACACGCGCGCGCGCGCGCGCACACACACACAAGGAGATCAATAACACATATTTCAAAATGTTATATGGACAAAAACCTCATAGCCATACTGAAGAGATCCTACCATACTACAGTGCACAGAGACATAGCAAACGTAAGTCTGAAAGGAGATCAAGCGTTAAAATTTAAATTTGAGGAGTTACCTGCAAGTTCATGTAAGAATCAACAGAGACAAGAAAACCTGAAGCGGATCCAAAAAGGAAAACATTAAACTTGTTAGTAGATTAAAGGGATTAAAAATGTGATTAACATAATGAAAAATGTGCAGATTGTACAAAACAGTAGAAGAAAGAGGAAGCTAAGGGAGCTGACTACCTTTGTACTCCATACCCCATTTTAGTTTCACCATTACAGGCTTCCCGGTCAAATTGTTTAAGAAAGGTTTAGGGTTAACAGGTACTGTCTGAAGCATGACAAATAAAAATTTTTAAGAATACAGCATTTTCTGTTGGAACCAAAAGCATATCCAATTCAGCAGCAACAAAATACGCATTCATTCCAGCTCAGGCACATCTGATTATTAGAATCAGAAGGATGGAATCACATTCTTCTCAACAAAATTATAGAAGGGCATAGATGTAGCAGCTTATTCCCACCGTCATGTACCCATTTTCTGTTCTCTGATATCTTTATTCTTTCCCCCATAAATAAAATAAGCAATTAAATAAGTAATATCCAAACCGAAGTATTAAATATTTCCTTGTACTCATGTGAAGTAGGAAGAAAAGCTGCAACATTGAGTTTAGGATCAAAACAGTGCAGGAAAGAAATAAACATAAATCAAAAAGTTTTTTATACCATGATCTGCAGGGAAGAAATAAACATAAATCAAAAGTTTTCTATACCACAACGGTAAGGCATTGCAAACGTTACAAAGTTATCACTGCTCAGACAAAGAAAGACCTGACTAAAAGAGAGCAGAAGAGAATGTTATCATCCACTATTGCTTAGTCCGCATAGGCTAAATATACCCCCATGATATCCCTTTATATTTCCTTATTCAAGGGGTTCATGCATGTGTTAACTGAAAAGATATCCCCTCGATATATTCTGCGCTGCTGTGCTCTCCAGTGCCATCACCCTCAAGCCAAACCTTGCGGCCACCATATCATCCCAACAGTTACGATGATTGCTCTAATCCCTAATAGAATATAGAATATAGATAATATTGTCGCATAGCTTCATCCCTAAAGCAGCATTCTCTATTACAACTTTGAATCTCAAAACAATATCATGCTGGCATTAGGAAAGTTTCTTAAGTTTCTCTTGCTAAGTCTCTCATTCCAGCTCTATAAGCTGCTACTCGTAGCTTTGTTCCAAAGTCCATATACTAGTTCCATGAACAAAACTTTGATGTTTTAGACTATAATAATGCACTCCCTATACTAAGCCTTTATTATCAATTACTCACACCACAATCGAAACCCAATTTTCAAAACACTCCCTTCTCTTGTATGATCTTCAGTAATGCACATATTTTCTCATTCCTACATCCCTGTCTCAATAATTTCAGTTTCTAAAAGATCATTATTTTCAAAAAATATTAAAAATCCATGAAAAATACAAAATCCTAGAACCCATTCTTTAAAACACGGAGAACTAAAATCATACGAAACATATAACAGCCAAAATAAGAAAATAAAAATCCCTAAAATTTGAAAACCATGCTGCGTGTATATTCATATAGATAAACATAAAATACCAGGTCCATTCTCGAAGGAATAGTAAGAGATACGTGAATCTAAAGTTAACTTACCGCCATTGAGCAGAAATTTTTTGAAGGGAAATCACAGGGCAGCGGACGAGGTTTTAGGCGTCGAGCGGGTTTAGGGTTTGAAAGAAGAGGGAACGACTTCGGACGATTATGCACTGGTCAATCGGGTGGACCAATAAACCTTTTTTTTTTTTTTTTTTGCCCCTTTTTCCTTCCCTCCCCACCAAAATTCTCACACAAAACAGAAAAGGAAAAAAAAAAAATTTCGGAGAAGTGCATCCCAAGTGTTACGAGTAATTACCCTAGAGTTTGTTTGAACCTCTTTATTTTTATAATTTATAAAGAAAATTTATAATGAGTGGTAAAGATTTCATTAAAGTTTGAAATGTGTGGTGATAGTTGAGTAATTGTCAAATTAACAGTCAAATCATGATAGGTGAATTTATAAATGGAAAAAATAAAGAGGTTCAAACAACCCCTTAAAAGAAATTATTTATCCCCTGTCCCACATATATGATCATGTTTTCTGTTTTACGTTATCTCGAATATATAGTAACACTTCTTTTTGCAAATCAAATAGAGACTTTTATTATGGATCAACGAGATATCACAAGCAAGTTTGTTTACAATGAAAGTAGGGGATTAGAGCCCCAACACATATTCAAATGAAAATCAAAAACTCACCTAGCCAATAAGTGGGTCGCTACATTTGCTTTTCTTTTAGTCGACACAAATTTACAATCCACCAGTTCTCGAGTAATCATTTTGACCGCTCCAACATAAGGCCTTCAGGGGCTCTAATTTGTGGCTCATGAATAAGACGTATGACATTACAAGTATCATATTCA
>CAVNYN010233196.1:0-21386 GCA_963692815.1 Nyctanthes arbor-tristis
GCTCGTCTCGACCCACGGGACGTCCTAGAATTTTGCTAAGTGTAGGGGCCGAATTTGTCGAGGTTCTTAGCTGTAAATCTCTGACGGATATGCAACTGGCCTTGCAAGTTGTTGGAAATGGCAGGCCGTCCAGCTGGCCGTGCAAGTTGGCAAGTGGCCTGGCCAAACGACGGCTGGACTGTGATTGGCCGAAATGGCTGCTGGGCAGGTGCAAGGCTGCTAGGCCGAAAAGCAACTGGCAGGTGGCTGGCAAGGTGGGCTGAAAAGTACAAAAAATGTTGGCAGGCAAGTGGGCGGGGCCCGGCCGAAATCTGAACCAATCTTGGCCCTTGAACGAAATTGATCTCGGCCCTTGATCTTGTACATTTTTACCTATAAATAGGGGATGTATCCCATTGTAAATCCATAAGTGAGTTCCAAAAGATCTTAGAGTGCTACACTATAGAGAGAGTGAGAACCATTCTTGTAAACGGCATTGTAACGTTATTGTTTACGTTCTTGTGGCAATAAACGTCCTTAGCATTCTCCAAGTTCGGTTGCCTTATTTTTCTTCAATCTTCTGCTATATTTCCATAAGTGTTGCTGCCCTTTTAACCTCATCGGTTAAGGGGACGAGTGGGACGATGGTGTAGGCTGACTTAGCGCCGTTTCTGCACGAGGCAGAACGCTAAGGCCGCACGGGTGCCGGTTTTCGTTTGTGAAACTAAACCACCCCGTGACATATAGCTATTTTTGTTTTCCCCTTTCCAACAATATAGACGAAGCTTATACGTTTATAGGTGATAGAAGCTTACGGAAATCCTTAACCAAAATGAATGTGGCTTTACAGTTGAAGGTGGCCTTTGCTGAACTATTTGTTATAATTTGTAATAAATCCTGGTCTCACAGACATCGGTTAAGGTCCTAGGTTGACATTGATAATGTGGCAGGATACTTCAATTGCTGGCAACGGTTTGGTCGAAATTTTGCAAAGGAATCCTCATCTTCAGAAGAATTGGGAGCTAACTCTGTTAGCTGGGGTGGTACTGTTGATCCTTCTGGTGTATCAGCTTCACGAGGGCATCAATCTGGTTGGTATTGGAATAAGGATCCTAGACTGGATTGCCTTGGAGATAGGAGCATCTTTCCTTCCAACATTGGTTACCCACCTTCTCTTGCCTATTCATTTCTTATTTTGTTTATCCGTCTGATTGTCCATTAAATGGTCAAATTGGCATATCAAATAACTAGAGAATTGAAACATGTTCAAATGATATAAGCCTGGAATTACAATGGAAAAATTTTAATTTCTTCTGGTTTTACTACTTGTCCCAAGTGTCTCTGTCTAGTTCAGGAAGTCCTTGTAAATTGACTGTCATCTATTCGTTTCTCTGTTGCAGCACCTCTAGTTGAGGCAGGTGAAGAAACTGATGAAGAAAATTTTCTTTTGTGGAGATTGGAGAAAGGAGTTGCTGAAGGTTCATCAGAGATCCCAAAGGGTAGGTGTTCCTTTTTATTCTTAAATTCTAAAAATAAAAAATAGAATCTATGATCACTTGCTCTTCAATATTTTTCTGACACATTCACCGAGAAGATGCTTTGCACATGTTAAACAATCATTTTTATATTCTGTACGTGTATCCTTACGACTTTTATTCTCCTTTTCACAAACAAATGTGGAAAGTGAATACTACACACACACACAAAAACACAAAAGTATCAGAACTTTTTTTACTTGGGAACGAGTTAAGTGTAAAGCTGAGTGTTGAAATCTGGATGAAACAACCTCCTTCCTCATCCTGTATATAGTGAGATCCATGTGATGGAGTGAGTGATAATAGATGGAGAACTGAACGGATGTTGATTTAGGTGGAGAGCAAGCGTCATTGTAATAAGTTTGTTCCCAGCAAGTGCAGAGGACTGCTGAGTGCTGGGTCAACTGGTCGTGCATATCCCTTAAATATGTAAACGGGGTGATGAACTTCAGAACTTCAAAAATACCCCTTAGATATATGAATATTGATTCCTTTTTGCCGTGATATGAATAGATGTGGTAAATAATTTAAAATTAAAGCTATAACTTCTCAAAATGCCATTGTACCTTGTAGGTGAGGCAATTCCTCTGGAGTACAATCTTGCTGGGTTAAATGCAATAAGGTTTGATAAAGGATGCTATGTGGGCCAAGTGCTCATTGCCCGTATGGTGAAGTTATTCGGAAACGTTTGATTCCCCTAAGGTTTCTAGATGACAAAGGTACGGTTTCTCAAGTCTCCATGTAGCTCATCTTCTTTTGTCTCAACAATTTCTCTTTGTTAATTCAGAGTTGGTGCAACAAGTTGCTCCAAGTTCAGAAGTGATTGACCTGCAGCTGGCAAAAGGGCTGGGACAGTCACGGCTGCACTTGGATCTCGTGGTCTGGGACTCCTACGTTTGGAGGAAGCTTTCAGAGACACAAGAACCTTGACCATAAAAGGACAGGAAGACATCAGAGTCGAGAGCATAAGACCAGAATGGTGGCCGCCTGAGTCGTTTCTTGATCAACAACTGAATAGTGAAGCTGCTTAGATTGTTCCACCCAGGTACCAAGTTGCTGACTTTTGGTCTTTGGTTCATCCAGAATAATGGAAGTTCTGATTTTCTACAGAGTAAAATAGAAGGCATACTCGAAGCATTCTGCTGTAATTTTATGTATTCTCTCACAAACTCACATCTCTGGCAGCTTTTGTAGATGCATGCCAGTGATGATGATTATAAGTGGGCATGTAACGTAATTGTTCAAGTGATTCAATATGACATGTTTCCTTGTGTATGAATTTATCATATATATGTGTACACAGTCTGGAGAACATTTTATGTACCTCGTCTTGCAGTAATTATCAAAGATGGCAATAGAAATGAAATTGACTTCATTGAAGAGGCTTTGATATATAGATTGTGATTCATGAAGTTAATCAGTTTTAAGATTTTTACTAAACTCCTTAAATCGAAGGAGGTCGACAGAGGATGCTAGGTCTCAAGATCTGTACTGATGTTGCTTATGTACAGATACACACATGAAGCATAAGTGGACAGATGATTTTTCAAAAATTTTGCCCAATTGACCTAAATGGTTCTTGAATACGATACAAAGTCCTGTGCTGTCTCGCTCAAGCCGAAAAGGAAACAAACGATTATGTACAAATTTTCATATACACAGGCCAGCCGACACTTCTAGACATTGTACAGGTTTCCTAGGTAAACTGGCAGCAAACTATGAATGATAAACTCACATGTGAAGTTTGATAACCCTTGCTCACTCTTGGAAAACGATTGCAGTAAACGAGGAGCCAGGCAACTGTCTGAAGACGTATGAGAACAGGCGAGCAGCAGGTTTTCCAAATTTTGAGAATCCATACCTTCGGGTTCAGAAGCCAAGGGTGGTTCGTTTCCATTGGAAGAGCTGCCAAGATTGCTCTTATCATCCTCTGGAGTATCATTGGTATCTCCTCTTCTATCCTCCTGTTCACTTGAACTCCCACCAGCACCACCCATTGGCATGCTTCTGACCAAGTCTGGTCGAGCTTCAACACCAACTCGTCTTAGGTGTAGCTGATGATATATAAAACAGCATTTATCGGGTAATAATTGGTAGTCTATATGTGGGAGTACAAATTACAAGTTCTAGATCAAACAACAATCCATAAAATGTACATGCAAAAACTTCTGAACAATACCTGGAGATGAAGATTTACTTCATCTGGTCGTGAAAGAAAAGGGAAATCACCGCCAGTCTTGAGAGATGCTTGCCTGGAACCAGGGTACCTTTCATTCACTTGATCTTTAAGTTGCTGAGAAATTGCACAGAAATCGTTTGTCTTCAAGCAGAAGCCGCCGCACCAAAAAGAAAAATCAAGTTGTCAGTGAACTTTTCAATTTTGAAAGTAAATTCAATCTGTTTTTTGGATTATATCCTTTAGACTAAAGGAACTCTTGATCACAGTACTCAGAAATAGATAGCGAAGCACAGGAGATAATTAACAGCAGTAGCAACAACTCTAATCTTAATGAATGAATAGTGGAAGATAGCCTAGCCACCCATATTGATGTCAGCCTAGGGTTTACACGAGGATGGAAAAGGACCAAACTTTGAATTTTTGGGCAGGTAGTTTATTCAGATTATATTAGTTTCGAGTTGTCGAGAATTCTTGCTCATGGATCACGAGGGAGGTGGTCCAAAGATGTGTATTATATTCGATATATGGTTAGGCTTACAAGAATCTTGATTGTAAAAGACAACAAAGATTTGCAAACTGTAACAGTTATGCTGGTCATGACTAAGTGCGTTAAAGAAAGCTGTGTGATCTTACATTCATTATAGTGATTAAAGAATCAGCAAGCATAAGTGGTCCCACTGATGCAGCATCAGCAGTCAAACTTAATCTGGAAGCCAGGTCTTCTTTGGATAGAGTTTCAACCTGCATGGAAATTTAATATTTACAGCTCCCCCATACATAAATTCAGGAAGAAACTCTAAATATAACATCTTTAGAATAAAAAGCCACTGCTACTCATGCACACATGAGTCAGACTGCATAACCATCTCTATCTTTTGCAGCACTCCCAATATAAACCAGCCTCATTCTTTGGATATCAGAATATGCTTAATTGCAACATATGTCAAAAATAAAGGTCTTAAACATGTCAAGTGATGAGATTCTAGGGGATCATTGGGAACCCACATGCGGCTGAATGGTGGGAGATCTTTCCTTTTTTTTTTTTTTTTTGTGGGGTGGGAGGGGTTGTGGTTGGACTTTAGAAAAAAAAAACTTGGATGCCTTGACAACTACAAATAAAAAGGTTCATCCTTATTCACCAGAATTTCACCTGAGCAACAACAAAGTCCACAGAATCTGCAATAAAAGGTTCATGGGGGCCATCAGGAATCCCAGTTAGGACATACCGCTTCAGTAGAAAAGATGGAGTCCAACCAACGCTGCCCAAAATCAAGGCCAGAACAGAACGTTTTAGCATGGTAAAAGATAAAAGATAAGTTTTATACACACAAAATTTGCTATGGATGCAAAAAATCATAAGGGGAATGTTCTTCAATGGAATATGCTTCCCTGCAAACTGCCATCATACCAGGCAAATGGGGGACAAAAAGTATTAAAAGAGGAAACTTTATATCAGGAAAATGGTCACATATCCTATGTTACTTGTCTAAATGCGTGAAGTATCAGCATCAAACACTCTACTTTTGTGGCCCTTGTTTCATCTAGAAAGGATATCAGATATTTTTACTTAGTCCATAATTATATTTTATATGAATATGCATTTTAGATAAATGTTTGAAAAGATCAATGTTATACCAGTCTGCATATCCAAATTTTGCAAATCTCACAAACTGATGCATGCATCACAGATGCAAAGAATAAGAGCAGCATGAATATCTAGTATCTGCAATAAACACTAGGCAACATGTTGGAAGCACATAAACGAACTAATTTAGTTACTCTCTGATGCAGCACAGGCAAAATGGCCAGGACCACAATTAAGCTAAATCATTTTTCAACAAGTAAGACCACTCACGGTTATTCCCCTTAATTATCTAAACCTCTGACAATTGAGACACTAACTGTTAGTTGCAAACTATAAAAGTAGTATGCATCCCCTAGTTAATCCACTTGTGGGTTTGTAACCATCACCCAGGTGATTATTTTTGTTGAGCTTTCAAACCAGGTATAACTTATTTGGTTGCTTCAAAATGACATGTGGGTATTTGGCAGGCTTTCCAAATAGTTTGCGATTGGCCAATCCTAAAATTAAGGTCAAGAATGTGAAGAAGTTCCTTCTGCTTCTAGCCTTAAATGACAGAATGAACACTTTCATTTCGTTGAATCATACACAGAAGATTGTGGTCAAAGAATTTCTTCAGAAAATTAATCAGATCAAAATAAGCAGTTATTAGCAATAACTTTTAAATTTGATTGTCTTTGAAGAACTCACATTGGCGAAAGAATAGGAGCACGATGCCACCCTGGCAGGTGAAAATCCAATAATTTTATGTAAAAGGTTAAAATGCGAATAAATTTTGCAGAAGTTAAGCATAGAAATTCTGGAATTTAAAATTTCAATAAACTTGTTCCTTTATTAACACCATGTTTGCTTTCCACTTTTTGCTCACTTTGACGTGGAAGTTGGGAACAATTGACTCCTATCACAAGTAAATTTACTACATATATGTCCTAAATTGCCAACCAGTCATGGAATGCCATAACCTGAGGTCTAGGATGGACAGAGAGCCAACATTGCCAAGAAGAAGAAGTAAAGAAATCAATCCGGTAGGAAGTTTAGAAATAGCTGCATATATGATTTGATAACAAAATGATCAGAATCAGATCAAATCACGAGTCTCATTGATAACATACATGGGAGACCATGGCATGGCCGCAGAAAAACTACTCGTCTCCAAAAATGTGTTTGAAAGTACCAGTGACTTAACTCGTCGTGGACGATGCTGTGCAAAGAGTTGAGCTAGGAAGCCTCCAAGAGATGTTCCATAAAGATGAATCTGGTAAATACAGATGAAACAGCCAATTCAGGTGTGGTTAATTAATTTCATTAAATCCGAAATAGGAGTAGCTTTATCATCCAATTAGTTTTCAAGAAAATTAGTTATTTTTTTCAAGCTTGAAAGGAAACGTCAACCTAACGGATAGAATAAAACAGATTTAGTAGAGCTGCAATCCCATCTCAATTAATACAAAGTCAACAACGCAACATGATTTGTATATTTTCTCTCATCTGAAGGACCAAAAATATAGCCTTGCTAAGCTCTTCATGCACACACTCTGCATGACTCAGAAATCCATAGTTAAATGTCAACCATCGCTTACAGCATCCTTTTCTTAAATGTTCATCTACATGAATTACTGTTAAAGGGTCCACTAAATGATATACCAGGTTTGTCATATTCTAGTATAGATATCAATTGAGAAGAAAGCAGTTGTGCAGGGGAACAGAAAATATCACGGATGCCGGCAGTGAAATTCTTTACCATATCTTAGCAAAAACAAGAAACGCCGCATAAGGCAATTCTGGGAATAAAAAAGGCAAGAAAAAATTTGATATTTTTATGTGAAGTAATTTACTCAAACAAGCTTTGATGAACATGAGATATGCAGCCCACACCTAGCACAAGTAAATAGAAGTGGGAGGTAACCAAACAAGAGAAATTAGTAAGGCTTTCAGCAGAAAAGGATTGGAACAATAAAACAGTATAATTTGTAAAAGACAAACAAGAATCTTACATGATGAACATCAATAGCATCCAGAAACTTCTCAAATGCTTGAATCCATTCATGGTGGTCCCACACACGTGGAATATCAATAGATATGACTCGGTAACCCTGAATAAAGAAGGATTTTCAGTTCTTTTCTTCAACTATAAAATCTGCTCGATCCAAACGCAATCTTAAAGTGCATAAACCATAAGAAATGAAAGAAAACAAAATATCCTTCAAGGAAATTGCTTCCATGGTATGCAAGCAAAAATCATACAAAAATAATAAAAGAAAAAGTTGTTACACAGTCACACTTAAAAATTATGTTGAGCATTCTAAAAGAAGTGTTTCTAGGCAACAACTGTTAATTTTAATTCTTAATACTATTCACACTTCCCATCTCTACTTCATTAGCTCAAGTGTCTCAGAAAAGGATCTTTTATTTATTTATCTATTCCTATATATTCATCTTAACACATTGTCAAAAAAGTTTTGGTCTTAATAGTCAAGGGAATTCCACAATTCCTGTCGAGATGGGAAGAATAACTCTTATCCAATAAATTCTATCAAGTATTTTCAATTTTATCAATTTCATCTATTATATCAGTATTTAGGGTGCGAGTTTAAGGATCCATATACCACTGTGTTTCTTTCTTTTTCCCCTTTCTCTTTATTCCTGAATTCATAAATATTGGAAGTTGATTCAGGGTTTATGATTTCGTCATTTATAAGAGGAAGGTTAGGTCGGTTCTTTTTCAATTGCCTTTTCATTCCCTGGCCCGTATAATCTTTCACTGTTTAAAGATTTTCCTATAAAGTTCTATTGACTCGTCTAATAAAGAAAAAATGAAATGGTTTATTCAACTTCAATATATCTTGAGAATTGAGTTAGTGAAATTTCTGATTTGTGTTTGCACTGACTATTCTCAAGTAGATCTAAACTTTGTCAAACTGAAGAAAATGCTGTGGCAGTTAGAGTCCTAGGACTCCAATTCTTCAAGGTTCTACGCTCTTTTGATTTCTCAAATATCGCCATCATGTTTTAGAATTCCTTACAAACTTAATGTCATCCGTCAGGTGTATCATAAGCAAATTAAAAATATCACTGTGGATCTATACTGTCATGGTTTAGAAGAGTAGAAACGATTGATAGCAAGAGGAACGTAACTCGTAAATATGTGGAAAGCCAAATTTAGCTATTTTGTGAACCCAGGTGAAGAGAATCAATTGGGTATTTTAAAGATGAGACGAAAGTTTAAAGGTACGAAGTACAGATAAGTTTCTAATATTCTTATGGGTCAATGGGTAAGAGTTCATATGCAATTATTTTTTCCTTAATTATCCTCAGCTAAAAAGAGATATTGTAAGCATGACTCTAAATTTTCCACTTTTGTATCAGAGGATTCCTTATCTTCCCAACGATGGGAATTTGTTTCTATAGTTAACAAGTTTATTATCAGAAAAATTCCAAGCACACAACTTGACTTAACAAAGATTTAGTTTTGTTGCACGGTTTGGCTATTAGACAGTTTAATTACTTGGAAATGAATAAGTGTTCAGCCACCTTATTTTCTAATTTTAACATATTTTATTTAAATAAATATATAATTCTTGTGTAAATTGACCTCTATTCAAATCTATTTAAGGGAGATCCATAAACAGGGAAAGTGAACCTGAGGTGACTTATGTTATGGACAGGAAAAAAGTTTTCAATTATGCTGTTGACAAATGTCAACTTCTCGTTTGTTAGTGTACCACGTGTTCACTTTGCATTAAGAAGCTTAGGAAGTTCAACAGATGAAAAGGGCAAGGACAGAGTGATACTCACTCCGTTTCATATATTTAGGCCTGCTTGAGTCTTCACAAGGATTAAAATTGTATTGGATAGATACATTTTGTAAAATGTGTTCCTAATTCACCTTTATTTAATGGGCAGAATTTAAAATTGATAGTTATAACTAAGTCTTAAATAAGGGTAACTTAGTAAAATAATGTAAATTAATATTCTCAATAAAGAAACAAGACTATACATTTGGAACATCCAGAAAAAGCCTGAGGAATCAAATACAGATTCTATCCATATTGAGAGGTATTATCTACGATCCGGCAGAAAGAGAATTGAATGACAAGGCCTTCAACAAGAAAATGTGTTTACTGCTTAGGCTGCTATTCCAAGTTCTATGTTAAGAAGTCAGTAATGCTATGTTGTTTCTACTTCAAGGATGTTCTCCAAGAAGTATGTCTATCCAAACAAATGTTACTGCATTTGAGAGGGAATTATGTTGAGAACTTTATTAAAAGGAAAATGGTGATCTGTCTGCTTATAATTATTAGAATATTTTGAATCAAATAGTCTAGGATAACAGTGGGCATTCACTGTCATGTCTCTTATGCAAGAAAATGTGCAAAACGTAATGTATTACATATTAAGGCATGATGTTAATAAGTCTGTTCCCCTCGGAATGAATTCTGCAGATCAAAGCTCCTTTTAAAACTATAAGGAAAATGTTTCAGCCAATCTGGTTACGGCACCTCCCGTCCCATGTGGGTGCATAAATGCGCGTCGGGTGAATTTTCAAATCTATGTGGCATGCATCCATGCATCCACATGGTATGGGAGGTGCCATAACGGCACTTCCCTTGAGGTGCTAGAAAAGTTTTGAAATTTTAGCATACAAATCAGTAAAATCCACGGAGAATTTCTGATGAATGGTGAATCAAAAGACATCTATAGTTACATATTAAGAACTATTTTCTGCATCCTTTATTTTTAAATTTGGGAAATATATTAAAGAGTTAGTGCCATAGCCTACGTGTTTACGGGGCATTGTTAATACTGGAAGACAGTGGAACTGGGACAGGTATTAGTACATTATGCATTTGCTAGCGTCCATTGCACGATACTACTTGAGGAACCAATAAAAAATGGAAATTGCCTAAGAGTTGAACCCTGAAATTCCACAAGAAGAACTATGAAGAATGTTGACAAAATATCATAAATCATGAACATAATACCTTCATGGACAATGACACGATTTGTTTGTAGTAAACATCAGCACTGCCAGCTATGCCAGGAAGGCATACTAGTGGAGGCACAACTCTGGGGCCAAAATCATAGTACCGCCACTGCTTTGAATAAATCTGCAAAACATTTTGGTGAAGACTTTAAGGTACCTCATTAGACTCTACAAGTAACTGATTTGTCTTTCCAGAAAAAGTTGTAACAGAAACAAACACTAGAAGTACACCATATAATTCATGAAATTTCATTAAATGCCACAAAAACTAATGAGCATGTTTTGATCACATGCACTACACAATACCTCAGAACCCCAAAATTTACACCGTATTTTCTCATCAATCATTAAAAAGTTGACATCGAGCTCCAATTTGTGCATATTGTTATTCTTCTGCAAGTTATATTGTCTGCTCTTTCTTTGTTACTGGCTTTCCTTAGTACTTGATACCATCTTGATGTCCGTTCTTCCTCGCCACCAGCTTCGTAGGTAAAGCATTGGTGTTCCTTAAGGTTTAATTAACAGAAGAGAGTATAGAACGGAGAGAATTTTGGCAAAATGACACGAGATCGCATGGTGATCTTAAAGTAGCACTCTTTTTAAATTGAACAAACATGACCAAGTCTATCCATTGACAAACTGATTCCCATATCTAATTCAACTAACTTCATAAAAATAAACCAATATTTGACTGAAAGAGCACCAATCCAACGAAGACCGAAGTAAGCAAATGAATACAACAAAAGCAACAAATCCACGAAAACAAATTGTTTAAGGAACAATAAACAAATTAAGGTAAGATCTTGAATCCAATTAACTCAACGTTCAGGAACCTCAACTAATTCAGAGAAACCAACGATGCAAGATTATAATAATTACATTACTATTCACCCAGAAAACACCAATTAAAATTGAAACAGAGCCATACCCCATGAAGAAATGAGGCCAAAATGAAAACCCAATATCAAGAACCAAGAATGAAAAGAAACATTAGGGAAAATTTAAAAAAAAAAAAAAGAAAAGAAAAGAATAGGGAGCTCACGGGGATCTTGTGAAGAGGAACCTGAGACTTGAAGTAGATGTAATCACCGGGCGCCGAAAAGTCGCCTGTCATTGCTGATTTTGACAGGGTCTACTCCATAAACCCACAAATGTCTCTATGTATAATAATTGATCTTAGTAATAATTGTTGTTAAATTGTAATTTTCAGAATTTTGCGATTTCAATATGGATGATCTGTGTCCAAATTTTTTAATAAGAATGTGTTTTGAGCTGTGATTTATGGGAATTGACGAGGTGAAGAATGGAAGAGGAGCCACATGGAAGGTGGGACCCCTCGCGCGTCTTATTGGGAAAAATTTCTCATTTAGCAGATTCGTAAATCATTTTTTTTTTAAGTCATAAATCTTGAATTATGATGTTTGTCTTTTTTCTTATAGTTTCTTTTCTACAAAATAAACATTCGGTCAAATAGTGCAATTTCCTCATAAAAGAATACTAGTGTATGTGCACTCGTCCAATATGAGATACTCAATCCACACGGGATGACAAGTCACATTTTCCAAATCAGCCTTAATCTTGGAAAATAGAAAGAGTTTATTCAAAATAGCAAAACGAACTTTTGAAAAAGTTTAAACACCAGACATCTGATACTGTAATGAGTAACGACAGCTATTGAGCTAACTTGAGTGGAGTTAGCTCACAAGTTTCAGTTTCAAGGGATTTGATTTTTGTTTGTCCTTAATAATTCATGTAATGACATAAAGCGATTGTGCTATTTGTTCCAAAATGCTTGGTCAATAATTATAATTTCTTTGATTACATAGTTGCCTATATTGCTATTTGTTGCTACTTGTCATATCATCAATTATTGATGTGAGATATTTTAAGTTCATTCCAAATTTCTGGCTTGGTTGAATTGCCTTTTGTTTTCTTGCTTTTCTTCTTTGTTTGAGTATATTTAAGATCTAAATCAAAGTGTGGCTTACCTTAGTGCATGTAGAATTTCCATTCTTAAAAAGCTTCAATTTTCATTCCAAACTATAACAATCATCTTATTCTACCAAAACCTAAAACGCATAAGCTGTTTGCAGCAAAAGAAATTCACACAAAAATTCTGATTTTAAGTTTCAGTTTTTTGGCATTTTCTTTGGAGAATAAGAAGAATTGGTGGGTCGTTGTTTTTCTTTGGAAATTCTTGCTTTTTTTTCTTTTTCTGTGTGTGTTTTCTTTGTTTAACTAGTGCACTCACTTTGTTCCCAGCTGTTGAAGATTTGTTCGTTATATTGAAGGGAAAATATTGGTTATTTATTGCATATATTTTTATGCTGGACTTTTTTGTAAATTGAGCTACATAAAATTTGGTTAATGACAATGTAACTAAAACATATAATAGCTTCCAACGTGTTTGGTTTTTGCCCTTGATTATGTAATGAGGTTGTGCTATTTGTCACTACTTTTTCGAAATGACTATAGTTTCTTTGATTACAGAGTAGAATTTGGTTTCTCTCTTTATTATTTGCATCTTGTGGGGTCTTCATTAAAATAGTTAAAAGTTAATTGATAAAAGTTGAAAAGAATTTTTTTTTATTTATTTTTTTATTTTTTATAAACATGGGTTGCAGGAACATAGGTTGAAAAGCCTTCTTTATTTATTTATTTATTTATTTTTAAACATGGGTTGTAGGAACATAGGTTGAGAAAAAGACTACCTTTGATTGATTGTAGGCATGTTAAATTATTGAAAAATATAGATGGATTTTCTGATAATTCTATGAATTATTGAGAGAGTTGAAGAATGAGCAAATGTTTTTAACTGAAAGGTGGCTAATCTATGTAAGAACTATGCACTTTCTTGTGTGAAACTTTATATGCCATTTCCATTAGATTTACACGTAGATCCTTGCAAGAGACCTAAGGATCTATCATTGAACATATTCAGTTACCATGTTTGCAAGTGGGAAATCTAGAGAAGGCAAATTATTTGTCATTGGAGGTCAAGCTACTTCCCCTTGAAGTTAAAAATTAGCAATATTTCTCAAAATTGGGGCACTAAAATATTTTAACGCCCGTGTCTGCATGATTCTAGAGTGTCAAAGAGACACCAAAAGGTTGAACGGTAGACATATTTCAGGTCACATTTCATTAACATGGAAAATATGCTCTCCAGACATCTATTGGAATACTTTATGTCTTGCTTGGTATCTCAAAATTATGTGAAAGGTATCACTTTAACATTCTTTGTAGTAGCAATTTGCCCTGAGTGAACATATCTAATTGCCAGTGTAATAATTTAATAAAGAGCAAGTGTCGATTGAATAAATGTGTGATTGATTAAAGAGTAAAAAGGTAAATAAGTAAACATTGTATTAATGTAGTCCAGGAGAGCTCGACAATATGCAAATATGAGAGTGTTGGTATTTCGTACGTTGTAAAGATATATGTTTAGATATATATATATTATTATTGATAGACGATTGATTTCTTTTATGTTGTCCTTTAGAGGATAATTAACCAATGAGACAAAAAATAAGTTATTTTCACCTGCTTAAGCTCCGTTACAAACTATTCTCGTTGACTAAAATGAATGATGGTGGGGATTGACTTATATTGTCTGAATTGGCTGCACAATAAACAAGCCAAGCACCATTGAGAATTATATGCTGAGAAGGAATTGGTGAATCAATGACGACAAGAGTCGCAGAAAGTTGGGTTTCATCTTTTGAGCAACAATAGTTGTACTGCCAGAGTATAATAAGTGACGCTTGTCGACCCTTTGTAAAATATGTCCATTTATAAATATGCATGTATTTATATATTTTTTATTTTTTGATATGACTCTATGATAGTTGGTAACTAATCAAACAAAACCTTCTTAGGTTTCAAAACTCATGGTTTTGGTGTTTAACTTCTTACTTTGAAATTTTGAATTGTAGTTTGCTTCCTGATCTTTGTGACAGAGAATTTTGAACTTTTGTTTTCCTTATTTATTTTCATGCTTGCAACTTTGGAATCATATCATACACCACAACTTGAAATATATGCGGATGAATTGCATTTTATGTTAACCTTACAATAACAATAAATCAATTATGCTCTTGTGGAAATATAAATACAATTATGACTTGCTTACGTGCAAGGCACGTAGCTACACTAGTAATAAATATGTTCTTAGAGGATGGGCAACTGGTTTGGTAGCTTCATCATTCATCATCTCTTACATATTGTAATTTTGATATGGAGATACTGGATATATCCCTTATAAAGACACTCGGTGTATGCCATGCCTTTCGCACCACTAATTTTATTCACATGGACATGACCTCATGCGTTGGTCTATGAGAACACATGCAATATAGAGGTGATGGATGGGCAATACTGTCTCTATAAAGGAGTCCATATTAAAATTATTATTACTGATTGTTCGATAACATGATGATAGTTGATTTTTTTAAAGCACTACCAAATGAGAAGTATACGAAACTCACTTACATATTATTTGACCAATTTTACTCCCCCACCTGTGCACAGGTAAATCCCACCATTAGAGTATATGAGTTTTGCCAATAACAGTAGAGACTCTTAACAGATTACTTTAAACTTGTTGAGTTGGCAAATTATATTAATTTTGATGACATTTATTTTTAATTTTTTCCCATGAGAACATGACACACATGCACACTGTCTTTCTCTATCAATTTGCATTTCTTTGTCGGAGAATGATGCCTATTGCCTACGAAGAAAACCCATCAAACTCTTGTTTTCATTTTGAGTTTGATTACTATGTAGTTGACCGAGTGCTACATCTAACACGCCCCACTTGGGTCATACTTGATCAGGAAATTAGTGCGGGTGGATATCATGTATGCGTAGTATTTATTATGAGTTGTGCTACAGGAATAAAAAGAGATACAAAAACTTAAACAAAATTGACACATGGCAACATCCTATTTTTCCACACATCACATTACTTTTTCATCAATCTCAATTACATGAGCCACTTGCCATTTTTGTTACCCTCTTTGTCTTTGTTTTTGTTCATTTAGAATTATTCATTTCTTATAGGCTTAAAAGAAAGAATGAAAAGGGAATATGGGATTGTATGAGTTGAGTCTTAAGTCTTAGCTGAGTAAAATTTTTTGGATTAGAGGTGACAAAGTGGGTGGGCCGGGCAAGGCCCTCTAACCTTACGGCCCAGCACAGCTTGCACGGGAAAAAAACCCGCATGAGCGGGGTTTCTGGGTCGGACCAGTCTGAATTTTTTTGTCTATGGCCTGGCCCACTTGCATGGCCCATGTGGGAGATCGGAAGAGCACCCGACTCGTTTTTATTTATTTATTATTGTTGCCATATTTTATGTTTAAATTTTATGATAAATACTTTATAATTTTATTTGTTTGATTCTTAATTATGATTTTATAGGTAGCAAATTAACGATAATATTTTCTTTTTACTGTTCACCAAAATTCATTTTCAAAAATGTTAAGCCATTCAGGTTCAGCAAACAATTTAATTGACCAATTGATTGATGACAATACACAAAAAAAGGCGTCAAAATGACACCCTCCAAATATCTCTATTATACTTGAAGTGTGACGTGCCTCGACGATAAATTCCAACTAGAAGTCAGAATCTAATTCAAGACTCGTGAACATGTTAATTATTCTAGACAAATTTTAGCAATATCTTCTCTAATTTAATAACAAAATCAACCTATATAAACACCTAACATCAAAATCATTAGCAACTCACTATATCAGAATTGCCATCATTACAAGTAACAATACTTCATATATGAAGAAATATATTAAACCAAGTATGATTCATGCGGGATACCCAATGTATACTAGTAAGTTTAACCGTGCCAAGTCTATAAATCATAATAACAACAAATCTTATAACAAATTCATTTTGATAATATGCTAGGTGGTGGCTTAAATTCTTGAAATAGCAGGTTCAGTCATAACGAGGTGCCCAACTCTAATTACTACCTGGTAAGAAGATCATTTAGAAAACACATGAGCTAATAAACCCAGTGAGTGAATTTTTTATAAATAAACATGATTTAGAGAGTCAAACTATACCTTTTGCAAAATCTTTAATAAAATGTACAAGCCAGTTCTAGATTTTTATAATTTTAAATATAAAACCAACATGATTATCATCATCAAATTGAATTCATCTAAGAATAAGACATTTATAGAATCATTATAATGCTAAAGAACTTCATGAAAATCATTTCATTCCAAGAATCATTATAAAATCCACCCCAAAGAGTACCTGTAATCTCATATCATCATATACCCATCATATCAAGTCATGTTCTCGGGTGTACACTATCTATTTTCACAAAACATATCATAAAAACGCCTATGGCCTCCGAACGATGTCATTCGAATTCCAGATGATAGAAAACATGTAGAAGATCATTTTCCAGTTTGTATCTTGCTAAAGTTCAACATATACTCTCAATTATGACCTTCTAAAGTTGACGATCAGATGCTATTAAACACTGGTAATCTCATACCAAGAGGAACAACATACATAATAATTCTAGCCTTAAGTCATTTTATTAAATTCATACATATATACTTGGCTTTCCAGAATTCAATATTAACCTCTTATACTTCCCTTTTATATTCAAACTATCATTCTCACCATTTAGCACATGAACAACAAGACTTAAACTCAACTATCAATTTCGTGGAAATTTCATAGTCGTCGAAAGCATAACACCACTTGGTATTTCACAAAACCTAGGCTAGAATCGAGTATAAAATCGAAATAAAGCTTACTTGGGAGTTTATTTTCCTTTTCTTCTACCTCTTCCTTTTCTTTTTCCATGATTTTCCAAAATTTTTCTTCCTCTTCTGGCAAGCCAAACTGGTTCCCCGCTTGTTCCTTATGGTACGCTAGTTCTTCTATGTTCCATTGCTTACTTTATTTAATTTTTTGTTCCTTATTTAAGAAAGACAAATGAGTCCCTATATTTGATTTTATTCACCACCGCCTCACTTCTTCTGTTGTTCCTTTTTTTTTCTATAGATTTTTTTCATTCTTTTAACCTTTGGCCCTCAACCTTTTTGGTCCCTGTTTAAAAAGTCCAGATGTCACACAAAAATTGACCCAAAAGTGGCGCATGCAGCTAGGCCTGGGCGTGGTTTGGTTTGGTTTGGTCGTTGTTTTAAGAAAACCAAACCAAACAGAAACCGATGGTTTTTTTTAGATCGGTTTGGTTTTGGTTTGATTTAGTTATGGTTATATAAAAATAATAAAATATGGTTTAATTAAGTTACCGACTATAGGTTAAAAGAAAAAAAGTATGTGCTTTGTAGGGGCAACAACTATACTCTAGAATTTGAGTTATATAGTTTTAATAGAAAATGAGATTATTTGATAACTTTATTCTTTTAATTTTGGGAATTTAAATTGATAATTAAGTTAATAAATTTGAAATCAAATACTTTAACTTATTTATGGTTTGATTATTGGTTTTGAAACAAAAACCGTAACCGTTTCAAAATTCACAAAAACCAAACCAAATCAAACCGGACCAAACCACTCAGTTTTTGGTATGGTTCAGTTGGTTATGGTTATTTTGTCCAACCCTACCTACAGTCTGCTACCAGCAAGCTTCTGCGGACATCTTTACTTTATGACAGAGAGCCAATGCCGTCGGCTCTCCCCTAATTTTTAACTATTTTTAACATTAGGTTACGAGTTCGAATCACACATGACCCTCTCTTAATTTCTCTCCCCTTCCTATCTCACCTTGTATCCCAAAAAAAAAAAAATCTATAATGAGTTTAGTCGCAAAATAAGGTATCAAAAGTTACTGATCAATTTAGATAATTTCATTTTCCATCTAGAGGGACCAGTGACGCTAAAAGATGGAACTTTTAAGACAATGTGAATACCATCATTAGGAAAAGGAGGGATTATTTTCTATTTTCATTAAATAAAAAAGAAATTCGTGAAATGCCCTAAGATATTTAATCCCCAAAAACAAGCTCATCGTGTTGAGGTCAAATCTGCCTTGAGTAGGGAAACCCTTCTATGAGGGGTGTACTGTTATGGAAAATAATGGTCCTATTCTAGTGTATATATTATACGGGTTCATGTGGGTGATCAGTGATCACCAACTAATCAATGGAAATTACCAAATATAGTTCTGTGCAAATTATGTGTAACAATAGTGCGTGACGTGTGCAAATTGAGTGACTTATAAAGAAAATGCTGTTGCAATTCAGCGATTAATTGTACAAGTAAGAAAATAGAAATGATACAAGCACTCTTATTGAAGCTGGCACCAGGGACAAGACAAGAACCAGTTTTGCAAAAAAGAGAAGGAAGAGGCAACTATTGAGAAAAAAAAAGGAAATAAAAAGGAAGCAACAATAACCTAAGTTGTTCCATATTTTCGAAACTGTAATCACGGGCAAAGAAGGCTACGTCTTACAAATGCACAAGGTACATATTCTTCGTTACACTTCATTATCATATTATGAAATATTGAATGCCTTGCTAAACGCTGCATTTGCCTTTCTATGTAGTCTTTTTGATCTTACTTATGGAGACACAAGCTATCACCAACTTCCATTTGTCTGTCTACAGGAACAATGGAAATTAGTTTATGATAGTCAAGAAATGGAAAAAAGAATTCAAGGGAGCACTAGTAATAAAAGAAACCTATGTGTAGACAGAGATATCGCTGCAAAGATAGATCAGCATGATGGAAATTTGAAGCTAGAAAACGCGCTTCTTCCAATTCAACAGACAAGGTACATTTCTCATATTGAAATTGATGATTATCCAAGAAAACTAGTTTAAAATATGTTGGATTCTCATAGAATACTGGATATTGAAGCACTAATAATTTCCCTTGAAGAAAAGCAACAACACATGAGTTTCGAGATTAATTCTCAAAACATGGACTTAGTAGACTAGACATTTACTCTGAAAATGAAAAACCATATACGATCAGGTGATGAGGAAGAAACTTTCGCGTAAACATTGAATCATTTGATTACCAAGTCGTAAGAAACATCAGCAAGGAGAAGTCAAATTTGGGAGCATACTTTAGGGCTACGGTGAAGAAAAAGAGAAAAACATCTCGTTTCTGAATTCATGAGGAATTGAGGATGAATCTATTAAAATGTTTCACTAGTTTATTGATGATTCCAAACATATATGTTAGTGCAAATTTAGTGCACTTAAAGAATCAATGCGCTGTAGTTCAGTTTTCATCTCTCGAGCAACTAAGAAGATTTTTCTTAAAACTAGCTCGCCGATGAGAAATTTTCTTGTCCAAATCTAGAGTTGAAGTATTTGGTACTTCTATAGAGCTCTTGATATCACTTTCTCCTCTTCTCTTGAAGTACGTCCACTTCGGCCAACAATGCCTTACGGTTGGCTTGATCCTCAAAATGTGAAGTCCAATCGTACGATTAGGCATAGCAATTGAGCCCGGCTGGCTCTTCGTGCTTTGTGTGGGCTTGGCTCGTGCTTATCTACTGAGCTCAGCTCACCTATCTAGAATCGGCATGAATGTTCGAGCTCATACAAGCCCAAGCCTAGCTGAGCAGCATTTTGGCAAGCAACTCCGAGTAACTCGGAGCGAGTTGAGCGTGAGCGGCTTGCTTAAGAGATGACTTGTTAGTGCGCGCAAGTTGACTAGCCAGCTAGCTAGTCGGATTGCCAAGTCTAAGTAAGATTCTTGAATCTCTACTTGAATCATAACTTTAGTTTTAGAATGAGATGTTTTCCAAATGAAGAATCATAACTTTAGCTCTAGAATGATATGTTTTTCCAAATGAAGTCATGCACATTGTTGATTATTTATTTATGCCCGCAGTTTGTGGCATATGTCATTTTCTCATGTACTATTTTGCGTTAGCTCTTCCAAATAATAAATAAATAAAATATAAATAGTTTGATAAGTGATATATTTTTAAATTGCTTATCGTTATTAGTTCCAATCGAATATGGTATGTCAAAAAGACATCGTCTCCATGCGATTCTGTCTCAGTTCATTTGATAAAATAATCAACAACATCCATGATTGACTAGTCTTGACTTCAGACTCGAATATGGTATGACAAAAAGACATCTTCTGCACACGATTCTATTTCAGCACATTTGGTAAAATAATCAACAACATACATGATTGACTAGTCTTGACTTCAGACTCGAATATGGCATGTCAAAAAGACATCTTCTGCACATGATTTTGTTTCAACTCATTTGGTAAAATAATCAACAACATCCATGATTGACTAGTCTTGACTTCAAACTCGACACAACACAAATCTAATTCGGAAAACACCATACAAGAATTGGTGTGGTTTTTAAGCCTCTTTCTGAGTTTTATTTTTACTTATTGATTGATCCCTTTTCATTTTCTTTTTTTCCCCTTCTAATTACTGCTATGTCATAATATTAACTATACTTCCAAACACAAATCAATATATTCCCCATCCCCACGACAGTATTCGTATTGAAGAACCATTAGCACTAAAGAAGAAATCATAAACGCTGCATCGCTCCTGAGTCGATCCAAGCACCATATCAAAGATAGGTCATACGCTACAAAAACACACCTTACGAATTGCAACCAGCAGCACACAAAGTGACAAAACGATATATCGAATTAGATGAACCAGGATAACCGTTTGGAAAATGATTAAAAAAAATGACGTTGCAGACCATCAAAACTGAAAATGTAAGTAGAAAATGTTTCTCTAGGCTCATCAAAACTAAAACACAAAATGATAGTAAAAATGAGCGATATACAATCATATATCTGTGACTGAAAACTAGAATGTGCTAAATTTTCATGCTACCACAACTAGAAAGACCAAAAAAGCATAGAACTGATGAGTTATCAACAACATCAGGAAGAAAAGCATATTTAGAAATTGGAAAAGCATTTCATCGCAAAGGATTGGATATGAATATTTACAGAAACTTACCAGTAGCATGATACAAACTAACGGCCAGACAAGCTTGACATGGCATTCATGTGATGAAATTTCTCAACAAAGA
This sequence comes from Nyctanthes arbor-tristis, assembly GCA_963692815.1. Taxonomy (NCBI): domain Eukaryota; kingdom Viridiplantae; phylum Streptophyta; class Magnoliopsida; order Lamiales; family Oleaceae; genus Nyctanthes; species Nyctanthes arbor-tristis. Next base: position 21,303 of record CAVNYN010233196.1, read on the forward strand.
GTGTACAGAAACGTACTAGTTGCACAATAGAAATTACTAGCTGACAAGCTTGATATGGCATTCATGTAATGAAATTTCTCAACA
>CAVNYN010233210.1:0-10936 GCA_963692815.1 Nyctanthes arbor-tristis
CTACTTTTGAATTCAAAAGTAGGTATGATTTTCTTGTCTTCTCAGTTATTTCATCTTGTGGTGTAACATGCTTTGTTGTATGGAGGAGGATGGGACATGTAAAGAAAGGGCTTGCCAACTCTGGGTTTGATACCATGATTATGAAGATTGCCTTTTTCGTTTTCTAGATTTGGCGTTCTCGTGCGGTCTGGGGATTGCGTTATAGGGACGTGAGGATATGTGGTGCTCAATCATGTGATTCATTGTGGCAGGATGCTGTTTAGTCAATGAGCACCTGCGGCAAGGACATATGGTAAATTTTATTTTAACATGCTATGTTTGGTTGATGCTGATTAATAAAAAGCTCAAAACAAGAAAGTGATGGTGAATGCATAGCAAGGTTGCTGAAAATTAAACGTTGACAGTGTTGACAATAGTTCAGTTCTGCTGAATGATTGCAGCAGAACTCGTGGAAGCCTTGTAATGTTCTTGGGCTATGGTTATATATGGGAGAAGGCATTTTGCATATTGGTGCTTTAAGTTTTAGGGTCTTGTTGATTGGGTCTTTCCTAGAGTTTTGGTCATGCAACTGTCCACAAATCAATCCACTAATTCATTTTGAAGGCCTTTGTTTCTGGTAGACCTTCTTCCCATTTTGGATATTATCTAATGCTAGATATTCGGATGTAGCTAGTAACAACTTTCAGAATATTGATTGATTCGTGTTACTCAAAATTATTGCAGATCTATCTCACCATCTAGAAGTCCTATATCACCTGTAAGTTGTCATAAAACTAATTAAACATTGATATATTTCTTAATACCAGCTACATTTTCTTGTTTGTTTTTCATCAATATTTGGTACTTTTTGCAGCCTCCCAAACGCACGCGTCGTGTGAGGAGTCCCAGCTATAGCAGCAGGAGCAGATCACGTTCCCGTTCCTACTCGGTAAGTTTTAGTTTGTGGCTGTTAAATTGTATTAATGCTGTAATTACATCTTCTGTTGGTTTTGTGGTGCCTTCTCCTGATGCTTTCAATATTTGTCTACAGTATTGACAGGTTAGATCTGATTGGAGCAGATTTGAACGAGCTGGCTAGCTGGGTGGGAGAATAAATATGGTTGTACTACCTTTGTGATCGTAGAAACTCTTATATTATACATTGCTTATAATTGGACATGTATCTCACACTTTTGGCAGTATTAGGTAGATCTGTATACTGAGATTTGAATCCTGTGGCTGAGAGAGAGGGTTTTCTTATTTTTCATGCTATTGGTTTGCTTTATGATGCTTAACTAGTTCAGCACCCGTGTGATGCACGGGAAGTATATCAATCTATTGGGGGGAATGAAAAAAACCCAATAAATTTCAATAATTTACCCTCTACGGTTTTCATCTATTTCACCTAATAAAATATATAGGAAAAATAAATAAATAAATAAATAAACCAACTCCAATTGAATTCACTTCTATACTTTTTATGATTGGAGGGGGAGTGAAAAATTTAATAAAAAACAAAGTATATAGAGACGTGTTACGGTAATGATTAAAGAAATAGACATCAATCACACAAAAAAATTTTCTATAGTGAGAAATTGAGAGTGTTTTGGAGCAGTTTATTTCACTGAATGCTTACATATTCACACATCCAAACGCCCTCCCTCTAAATTTGACAGTATGGTTGTAAAATCTCTCGCCTAGTTTTATGTTGGAGCTTTTCATCTTTCCATTTTACAGTATAGTTTTATGTTACAAAAAGTCCAATGAGCTGTATCCAAATTTCAATGCTCCTTAGCAACAATTTCTTCTTCAACCGGCTGCACTGATTCCTCGAACTCGGAGTCCATAATCACTCCATCCATCACATGAACTAAAATATTCCTCAATTTCAAATCTACATGTTCTGATACAATTCTATTGACCAACAGCTTTCCCTGTGAATCTTTGAGTATATACAAATTAAATCCGGAGATGGAATCATGAACAGTCTCTTTGCCATACGGCAAATCCTCAGAAGAAATCGTCATCGGCACAGCTGAAAATCCGAGCACTCGAGTCAAGATCGCATATGTATCATTGGCCTTCTCTCCGGTGAAGCTATCCTTTGGATTCAATCTCAATTCGCGTTTGAATGCTTCTTCCGAAGGCAAAAACAGAGTGAAGGCAAGATCTTCTGGTAACATTTTAATCACCATTTCTCCCAACTCGCCTATTTTCTGGTCCGCGCTTGATTTGATTCTGAATGAAGCAGTTGAGTCTTTCGAAATGGAGATTTTCCCGAGTTGCAGTGCTGAAATTATTTGAATAATTACGAATGAGACGGAGATAATTACGCAGACAAATTTCACTGGATTCTTCAATTTGATGAAGCCTGGCCATTTTCTTCTCATTTTCTCTGATTATCTTCAACTTATTCCAATAGCTTTGAGAATTAAATTGAGGAAATTCTTAAAGCCTAATCAGACAAACCAATTCAACTGGCAACGGCCGGAAAACCGGTTTCGTTGTGCAGTGATCCCAGCTTTTCTGAAAAATCAGTGGAGAGTCGGCTAAACCTCGAACCGATCCCCCTGTCAAGGTTTCTCTTAAGAACAAGACGGAAATATTTCTTCAAGATGTTTGATCTAGAACCGGTCCACCGCGCCACATCTAGTCTGTTTCCTCATGGCCTCTTCGGGGTGGGGGTGGGTTTAAATTTTTTGAGTGGGTAATTGAAGCATTTCAATTTGATTGTTGGGTTGGGTGATTTGGAGTGCCCTTCTTTGTCCAATTTTCTGAATCGAATTGTCAAGAAAATTGAAAATTATATGCGATTTGAAAAAGAATAAAGGATAAATAACTACTTTAACTTTTTTGATGATCCGTGCCCAGCAACCAGAGATCGGCAAGTAATTTGAGATTTAGGGCAAATAAAATGCACTCGTTAACCATGATTGTTGATGATTTAGTCAACTTCAGATAATTTTTTTGGTCAACTTCAGACAATTTTTTTGGCCAAATAGTCGACTTCAGATAATTGATCTGCTGAGAATTAAAACACCTAATCTAATTACTGACCGAAGGGAGATTTTTCTTCCTCTGGCCCAAAAAGGCAATATGGTTGTCTATCTGTTATCACCTTCTTTTTTCCTCCCTCTTCTTTTCCATTCCAACCATTTTGCCTCCTCATCCTCATTCTGCACTTTAATCGATCAGCATCCACGGTATATTGGTAAATACAATTAAATAACAACAAAATAAAACACCTCCCTTCATGAAACTTCAGTGTCTCTCCAATCCAATGCAAGCATTCACGTCAATTATTGCTCTTCTGATATGAGCTATTCCAATTGCGATGGGAAGACGAAAATGTTCAAAAATCTCGCAGATATTTTATAACAAAACTTTCCATCTCATTTAGCTTATATTGATTTATGCCACATATATTTTAAATTCATGTAAGTGCATCTATGTAGTTCAATGCCGTGAAAATGAGGAGGGTATAATAATGACACGCATCTCCTATTTGTTCCACTGTAGGGGGAGAAACGGGAATTGATAAAATCAAACGTGATAAATAGTACCAAATGCTTGTGTGGTGCGCATCTAAACACACTACATCAATTAATGCTGGACGCATGTTAGTTGTCAAGATTGACGTGGCATGTGGCTAAATGTACGCCACCGCACGCGTTAGACACCATTTGTAGCCGGGGAGAAACACCTACCTAACGAATAGTAATTACTGAAAGCAAAACGTGTCATAGAGTCTCACCAACATGACAAAGGCAATTATATTAAATATAAATCCTTATCTGGACGAAAGAATATATAATTTAATTAAAAAAAAAAATGAAACCCAGAAACCCGGGTAACTTATTATCTGCAACGAAATGAAATAAGCCAAAGCCGAAACAGTTTTGTACATGCTCGTTGCTGCAAAACAGCAATAATCTCACGTTTCCAGATAGTTTAAGGTCCGCCATGGTTGGGATATTCCAACCATTAGAAATGGTTCCTCAAACATACATTAAAATCAACTGCCTTCGCCTCATAGGTCTCTGATAGGTGTCTGCAGGAACAGAATATCATTGTTCACGGGCGATTTTGAGATAGCATCCTCTCAGATCCATGCCTCTGTCTGTAACTGCTGGATCTGCTCCCAGGATCAGATCCACTACTGGTCGGGTAAAATGGTCCCCAAATCGATTCTCTATCCTGAAAGGAAGGCCAGTGTTCTTGTTCCCAAGGATTATAACCATTAGGAAGAGGCTGTTCTGCTTCTGGGAAGTGTCTTCCAGTTCCAGACGAACCTGATGAGAAGAAGTAAAAGCCGCTGGACTGGTCTGATGTTGAGGCCACAGGCGCAACTTGAGCCAATCCTCTGTGGCCATTGGATCTTTGCCCAGCATTGGTTAGATGTCTGTGTGCCATTTGATTGCTACTTGGTTGCTGATAATTGCCTCGAAGAGACTGAAAGCGGTCACGCATCCCCCGAGAAACACTATTGGAGGAAGGAGGAATGCTCAAAGAGGCAACAGAGCTGGGAGCTCTACTAGCAGAACTGCATTATACATGTCAACATTACGTATTTAGGAAAAAATAAGAGACTGGAAGTGGATTAGTCACATCCCTTTTCGCACTTAAAATCAATCTATAGAAATTAAATCTGAAGAATTAAACATGAATGATTAGCCATTTAGGTCAAGAGTGCAACACCTCTAATTCTATAATTTAAGCAGTATAAGATTTATCCTGGACCTGTGATTGACAAGGAATGGGTGCATGAAAGATCCAGGTCTTGGCATATCAGAAGTACTCCTAGCAGTTCTCTGAGTCACAGAATGAATCGCCGGTTGATCTGCATCAACAAAATGGTTGCGAGTAGCGCAAGGGGAGGAATTAGATTCCGTACACTTATATTATACATACATGGAAGCAAAAGACAAGAACTAGAGATCTCACTTGGAACAGATGGGACACTCCAATGATTATTAAGATTAGATCCATCCGTGACATTTCCACTAGAGGTTGAAGAAGATGGGTGAATATGTCCTATGTAGGCAATAAATGGCGGGACATGAGGATGTGTGGATGATCCAGTAGTATGTTCAGCAAAGATATGTTGCCCGAGAAGATCGTTATCTATGAAACAATAGACTCCCATTATCAATGATGCACATCATGAACCTTATTATTCAGAACAGAAGTGACAGAGACCTTACATGCACTTGATGAGATTTCTCCGTCACTAAAAATATAAAGAAAAAGAGATTAGTACAACAGGAAACTGGATTAAGTAATACCAGAAGAATAGAGAATTCAAGAATGAAAGCTAACCATGGCAACTATGGTATATATCACAAGTAGAGCACAAAAACCAAAGCAACTGCTGGGATGATTCTCTCCACAAAATCAATAACAAAAAGAAACCGGCCCCAATAATAACATAATTGTTCGGCCTCAAAAATATAACAAACCATTACGCAATGGACATCCCTGCTGCACACACATTTACCACATGATGGAGGGAGGAGATTCCAGAACTGAAGTTTGCAGTGTTTAGAAATCATAAGCACGGCACTGTAAGAAAGATTCTAGATTTTCAAAACTGAAAGCAAATATAACAGAAAAATGGTCAAAAAATTCTAAAAGTGCCTTTCCTAATAAGTTGCAATCAATCTTCCTGAAAATTAGAACGGAATTCAATGCAAGGGTGTGGATTATTTGTTTGATTATAATCTGCTACGTGGCCTCATTTTATTGGTTGCTCTTTGTAAAAAGTAAAAAATTGCAGCTTGACTTTTTACTTTTTGACTTTTTGAAACAAGTGAAACCAATGAAATGATGTCGTGTGGCAGATTATAATCAAAATAGATTATAATCTACCTAGCCAAACACTCTGAAAGTCATACAACTATTGCCAGACACTATATTTTAACTAATACACACGTCACGTTGCACTCTAACATATCACTTGCACCAAGCATGTCTTTATAGGTTTGTTAACGGGCAAAGTGGAAAAATATCAACAGCAGGCAAGGAACTAAAATAGGAAAGCTAATATTGTCCACTATGGAAAATGAAAAGTGGATGTCAGAATCGTACGGGAAGGAACATTTATGTTTAAAGGGAAATAATAAGCCAGCTGTTTAAACTTGAAATACAATAGGATAAATAAATGCAACTGTAAAGAAAACTGATGCTTACTCAGAATTTGAAGAGAGCCTTGCGAACCTTCCAAATGGACACCAATGAACTCCAAATGACTGCAAATACCATTCTCATTTTTCAGGAAAGGAGAAAAAAGAACGTTGGGTAAGTATGATTAACAATATATTTATAGATAGATTCAGATAGAAGATAGAATTTATAACTAGCAATGCATAATGAAATAGAAATAAATACTGAGATTCAAGTTCATTAAAAATTCAAGTATAAACAGGAGACAAATAATGCAACATTGTAACACCAAAGGAAATTCACAGTCCAGCTCGTATAGTGAAACTGCAGAAAGAACTCATCATTTTGTAGTAAGCATAGATAATTCATTCTTATGTGGGGAAGTATAGTTGTAAATATATACAAGCATGCACCAAATTACAGTGGGCAAACAAGATTCTCATACAGAAGATGCCACTCCAGTCCCTCTCAAAAAGGTTACACCAATGGGTCCCCCCTCTCACACACACACACATCTCCTCATCAATTATCCATCAGCATGAAGGGAACACAATGCTGCATCAATCTGAATCACCATTATTTTAGCAAGTAATCAAAGCATCCACCATAACACCATCAGCGAAGTCCCACAGTCAAGGAACTCGTCATGACTAGTCAAAAACATGGTTAAATTACAAATTGGAATGGAATAGATTTCTTGAACGTGGATTATTAAAGATTTACATGATAACCGTTGGTAGAATCCTTGTACAATTCAAGATTCTACATATTCTTAAGCGAAGGTCAAATGTTAAATGAGGAAGTAAAAGCTTAGGCAGAGGAAACATAATTAATTACCCCAACAAAAATTTCATGAAAATGAAAATGGGAAACGTCTACCATTTTCATTCATGTCCAGTGCCCCAGAATATTTAGATAAATGCAAGCCAGAAGTTGACTATCAATAAACAACCCTCGTATTTATTACAAGTGACAACTACAGAAGGCTTCCTGCAGTCTTCAAACATTTGGTCCACTAGCTCTCAGTTAATTTTTATCTCTTCAAAGCTTTGCACAGGGATTAAAAGATGATGTTAAGCTACAAGCAAGTATATTGAAAAATGGAACGGAAAGGGATTTAGGAAAAGCTATGGCTTAAAGAGAAACTTGTATGGGACGAAGTTAGAAAAGAACCCAAAGAAAGAGGTTCAAGCATAACACAAGAAAAATGCATTCGGAACTTCAAAAACATAAAAAGTTCAAATGCAGATACAAGAAATTTTGTTAGCCCTCAGTTATGGAAATACCTAGACAGCAACAGCATAGAAGCAACCCTATGACAAAGCAGTGGCTCTGTCTAGAACCAATTCATACTCCAGTGATTCATGAGGAAATTAACTATGCCGAGAAAAAACACTATGCTCTTTAGTTTGTCCTCTAATTCTTTGTCCTCTTCTTCTTCTTCCTTCCCTCTCTTCTCTTTTCTTATCATTTCTCACCTCAAGTGACTCAAACCACGGTCTCCCTATAAATTTAATTAGATAGAAGAAAGTTGAGTGCAATTTACATGAATGCAGCTAAGGAAATAGAAGCCCAAACATAAGCCTAAAAAATCATAACAAAAATTCAACAAAAATCTCATTAAACTTATATACACTGATGCCGATACCATTTCGGAGAAGCTGAGATCATACAGATCCTCCTCATGTGGCCAATCATCATCTATGCTTAACTCAGGCTGTGGACGACTACCATTTGCATAGAGCCATTGGCCTTTCTCAATTTTCCGACAGTTGGGGCACTGCATCGCTCCCTTGCTATTAAATGCCGAACCTATGCAATCTGTAGAGATCATAACAAGATATTTAAATGAGAACCAAAAGGAAGTTGCCTCAACATACCAATAAGAGCTGATTAAGGAAAAAGAAAAAAATAATGGAATCAACATGTAAAAAGATAAAATAAAAAAATAAAAAAAACAAATAAATAAAGAACCTGAGCTAAGAATCTGAACATGATTAGAGTGTTTTCATCTAATAGCACAGAAGTCAAATATTGGGAAAGAAATTCTTCTAATCTCCTAAGAGATGAATAGTGAAGGATTTTAAAATCTTGCTTTGACTAGGTTACGTAGCAGAAACAATCCAACACTAAAACTATCATCCACCGGAGAGCCCAAGGCTTAAAAATGTACTGGAAAGGTGTTGATATGTCAATGTAAATCAGCTAGTGCAAGTAAAATTCCTAGTTTTAACAATCTTTAACTAAAAACATCCACCATAATGAGAAAAAAGACAAAACTTGGAACTATTACATCGAAAAGCCATTTGTTCAGCAACAATGTTAAACATCAAGAACCTCAGAATAAGTGTCGAAACATCTTGATGGCCTTGTGGCTGATTATATCTTTGGAACATTTTCAATTAAAACCGTGAACTGTATTTCCATATGATACAAACATAAAAAACTCCTCTATCCAATCACCAAGAATGTCCAGAGTTGATAACTTACAACATGATCATCGTTACAGCAACTAACAAATACTTTTCTCCAATCAAAGTCAGACAGCAAAGAACCCTTGCACCACCAGTTAACAGTAAAATCCGAAACTTATAATTCAAACAAAAAGGGGGGAAAAGAGCACAAAATGAGAATTTGGATTGGATGCCCATGTCAAAACACCATATACTTCCAGCTAAATTTAGGCTGAACTGAAACATTCCTCAAAGCGCATCAAAGCTAGATTAAAATTCGAAAACTTGCAGCTACATTTAGGCATAAATAATTGGATAGATCTCAATAATTTAGTAACAAATTGAAGTCTTTGACTCACCAAGGTGGAATTGATGGCCGCATTGGAGCTTGGCCCAAGATCTCTCCCCATTATCGGCCACCACCTCCAGGCATATCGAACACGACACACCAACGGCCGTCGCCTTCCCACTACCTCCTCCTCCTCCGTCGTCCAAAAGATTCACATCACCCGATACCATAATTCAATTGCCAATCTTCGCGAGCCCTCCAATTTCGATAGTCCAAACAATAATGTACACAAGATTGAAATCCAATTATATTTCACAAATAATTTACAAGAGAAAGAGAGAGTATAGAAAGGAGTTCGAAACGGAAGAAAGAAAGGGATGATGTTATAAAACTGTTAGGTTCAGTGTTCCTAAATTTTCTCTCTCTACTGACCGCCTCGTTTTGACGGCGTCGTACTTGGTCACGTCTTTTCATCTTTTTATTTATACCCATTCACGCAATCTATCAGTGCTGTCTGAAGATCTTAAAAAAAAAAAAAAAAATAATCATTGCTGACTGAAGATTCCGGCGGAAGCAAGTGGCCAAAGGCGGGCCGAAAACTGTCATGCCGTCCAAAATCCAAATATATATCAACTTTATCTTCGGTCATATAAAATATTCTCGTTTTACTTTTCAAATAAATTAAAAAAATATCATTTAATAATATAAAAATATATACAATTTAATACATATTTATTAACATATATTTTAATTTATTTAATATTTCACTTTAATTGTTCTTTATTATTAATTATTATACGCTATAAATAATTGTGTATTAGAAAACTAATAAAATTAACTTAGGAAAAGGGAAGATAATTTCAGACAGATAAACAAAAAGAGAAATATCTTTTTAGGATGGAGGGAGTATAATTTTTATTTACGGGGTGTGCCAATATAGAATTTAATAGATGTTAGAAATCTATACAATTCTAAAATTTAGAAATCTATACAATTTTAAGTGCCCTAAATTTAAAACGTTATGGATTCTATAATCCAGTTTCTTCAATTTGAAATTTTATAGATTTTAAGAAAATTTAGTGTCCTTAATTGCTCACATATTTTGGTGGATTTCATTAAATGATGGATTTCAAAGGATTTTTATGGACTGTAAACTTAAAAAAAACGCTTACAACCTTCTTGCCACAATCGAAACTCGCCCTCGCATTCTTATGGATTTCATAAAATTTTTCTAAACTTAAATAATCGAATAAAATTTATAGTTATAAATTGATGAAATCTGTTTGCCCTTATTTTTATATTTTTAAACAATTATGTCGAATTAACTTGTACAAAACAATGGTTAATAATTTCATAATTTTTAAAGTAAAAAAAAATCCAAATTGATAAAAATTTGTGATTATTTTCTTGGCTACTCAATTTTTTGGAAAAGCACATCATATTCAGCTTTTTTAAAATTAATGACCAAATGTCTGAGATGGGGTATTATCATTCAATTTTTTCTTTTCTTTTCCTTTTTTTTTTTTTAAAGAAAGACAACGTTATAGATTTTTTTTTTAAGACACTGTTTGAATATTTTTACTTTTTTTTATCCTCATCGAATACGTATAACCTTTTCTTTCTTTCTTTTTTTTTAATTAATTAATTATTTATTTATTTTGCAACTACATCTACTTGTATTTGTTTTTAATAAACTTTTGAGTTCAGTCAACCAGAACGAGACACTTGATGCAACGTGGCACCGTACACTTGGAAGGTAGGTGGCAAATTGCTCGAGCAGTCATTATATTTTGCACTGTCATATGATTAAGTAATAATATTTCATCAATGTTACTTGATTCCTTTCAATTAACGTGACTTTTATAATTAGGTGGTTAAATTTCAATTCATGCTAACCAATAACCACGTTCTTGTCTCAAGACATTATTTGAGTGACAATCTTTACATTTCGCGACATTTCAAGTGGTTACTCAATCATCGCCAATATGACATTCATACTGTCAATGATCGTATTCAAATTCTTAACATTCATTCGAATAACAAACCTTGTAAC
>CAVNYN010233218.1:0-17762 GCA_963692815.1 Nyctanthes arbor-tristis
ACAATGCCAAGTACAAGAATCGTATACCCAATCCCGTGATGGTAGATGTTCCAGTAAAACCGATACTTGTGGTCCTTTTTTGGTCTCAAGAATAAGGCAAATATCTATATCAAAGGGGGAAAACAGCTACATGTAAGCAAAATTTCAAAGTTCACATCAAATTAAAATCTGCCTAATTCAGCAATCAATCTAGTGATCATATCCAAAATCTTTCCCTAAATTGCAATTGTATTCGAAAATGAATCTGCATTTGATCCTTATCTCCTAGAAGTCAATATTTCTTGCATTTTATAATTGTATTGTTACATTAACAGAACTCATCGTTGGTTCTTTAGAATTTGTGCTTATCCTAGTGTTCCAATGAAATAAAATTTGAAAGAGAGAAGTTGAGGGGAAATGTACCTGCAGGGTCGCAAGGGAGAAGAGCGCGATGCCAATGTTGCGGTGGACGTTATACTGAACACCCTTGGATTGACTTCCAAGCTTAAGACCGGTGCCCCACCCAGCAACCCCGATGGCATAGGCCGAGACTTGACAGAATACATGGAGATAAAACCACATTGGATCGGCCGATGGAAACACCCTCAAGTATCGTGCAAAGATGATCCCGACAGGAAACAAAATACCCCAGCTCACAGCATTCAAAATCCCATGGATCTGAGACAAATGTCACAAATTTAGTACAAATTCAATCTCCATCAATTAGCCGTCCAAATGTTTTGCAAAGAGAAACAAGTTTAGTAATTAGTACTCTAATCTAAGCGAGAACTGAAAAGTAGATAGAGTTAATCAATTGGGACACGTAACGACCTACAGAAAATTTTTCATGGGGAATGTGCAATTGATTTACAGAAGGAATACTTACATTCCTTTTCTTTGTTCTGGAGTCGCCGCCGGAGCCGCCGCCGGTGCTCAGTCCGCGCAACAAATCAAGACTGCCCTTAGAATTCAAGTTTCCGGGCCCGAATTCATGCTTATCCGGCACTCCACGGGTCACGGAGGGGCCCACCTGCCAAACGTGGTTCAGAGCAATCTTCCCCTTTTCTGGCAAGACAATAGTGGCAAAAAGTCTCATAACCCCGCCCGAAAATTCCGCCGACGTCTCCTTAACCTCGTACCAGACTTTAGATTCGGTTATGGGACCGTATGAACTAACGTTATAGGTCTTCACGGTCATCATACCCTTGTCGTCTTTGAACGCGATCAGGGCCTGCGACCCGACCATGCCCGTGCCCGTCGGGTTAATGGCCCACGAAATCCAGCCGTCAGGCTTGGCCGGAGGGGCGATGAAAGCGACGGATAAGGTGGATTTGGCCGGATCGTAGGTCCAGTGAAGGAAGGAGTTAAGGGCCGGGAGGTCATTGCAGAAGGAGTAGAGTTTGTTGTTGGTGAATGTCTGTGACGTACAGGCGATCGCCGCCGCCACCACCGCCGGCGAGAGTACTGAAATTATTGCTAGGGAGAGAGTAGCGAGAATTAGAGAGGACGCCATGAAAGTGAAGGTGAGGAAAGTGTTAGTTGGTTCAGTCTAACGTCTGTTTAGATTCCGGCGAATTCTGTGTGTGGGTATAAATACACATGGGTGGGGGACAAACGATGGAGAATTGAGATGTGACTAGACTAGCGGTCGCGAAAAAGGAAAGTTTTGCAAATGTTTTTGTAAGGGTCTCCAATTATGGAGAAAGAACAAGCTAATCCTCTATTTTTCGTTGTAGTTATTGTACATATATATGCGGTATATTATCACATTGTAAAATTTGAATTGAAGGAGATGGTACGTGAGGATTGAAGGTTTTTTCCCCCTTATATATGCAAACTGACAAATAGCAATATGTGCTATCATGTACTTGTAGGGGAACAATCTTCCTTACAGTTTGTAACTAACTTTCAGTCATAAAATTCGTCTTAAATTGATATTTACTGATAACAAGACTGAATCTGATTGAATTGGCATAGAAGGCAAGCTAAGCTTTCGCAAGAATGCAAGTCAAGCAAATAGTGATTAGTAGTTGTTTAGACTTAATTTTTTCAAGGAAAAGTAAAGAGAACAAAGTTAAAGCAATTTATTTTGCAATCATCCATTGTAAAAGCAAGCTAACTTGCAGGGTTAAGCGGCAAATTTGCTTAGTTAATAGGTTGGTCGCTTGCACGGGTGAACACTTACTCAACTGGATTTTGAGTACGGTTTTGGGGGATGAACCCCAAGTTTGTGAGACACTAGGGGTTATCACCTTCGCGTCGATGTTTACGCTACACATATGAGTTCTCAAGAAAGTTTTTTGTAAACAAAATAGTGTTCAGACTTCAGACATTATTTGAAATGATATGATTATAAGATGTGTGACAATTCTGTGAGAGGACACTCACTGTTTGGAGTCTAATTTTGCAATTAAATTTGAAATATTAGTGAGTATTAGTTGAGAAGTAACCATTCACTTTGACAAACTTTGGGGAGTAAAAATTTTCCAATTTAATGCAAAGTAATATTAAACATTAAGATCCTTTCTTTTATTTTTTCCTAAAGGTAATTATATTCGCACCACAAATTTTAATTCTTACACCACGTTATGAATACACTACAGTTAAAATGATACTTAGTAAGTGCACCACTATAAATTTAGATATATGTCCATAAAATTAATTATTCATAATAAATATGAAATCAGAGCTTGTTTGATCTTCTTATTCTCCTAATTTATAAATTTACCTACCACTGATTTGATATATTTGATTTGACAACTGTTCAATTACAACCACATATTTCACACATTTTTACATTTTCAATACAGATTCTACCTCTCTCCCCATTATAAATTCCTCGAATATATAAGATCAAACAAGCTCTCAGTCAAAGATTTATATATCTTTTAAGATATTTTTTAACTAAGTAATATTTTTCATCTTTGCATTATTCCTAACTTGAAAATATACAAATCGGACCTTAAATCAAAGCTCTCGATGTAAGCATTAATGCGAGCTAATTTACGAGATCAAATTGTCTATGTATATCCGCACACAGACTTAAAAACTATCTCTCAAATATTTTTTTAACAAATCATTTTTCAAACTTAATTTAATTGAATCATAGATTATCTACAATTTCAGAAATTAGATCTATTTTATTTATTTGATTTATCTTCTAAATTAAAATTAATTAATAAATGTTCCAACCTTTCCCGATTAGTCAATTAAATTATTTTTACAGATTTTTTTTCAAAAAACTTCTAATTGCAGTCAATTTAGCCCCACAAAAACTGGCATTTTATTTTAAAATTAGAACAATATTCATTCATTTATTTTTTATTTAAATCACATGTTCTTAATATTATAAATAAATTTAATTAACCACAATATACAAATACTTACAACAAAGTTGTTAGTAATATTGAAATAATTTGCTTTTCATAAAGAGATTTTTTTTTGTAGTCAGCAATATTGATTCTTCAATTTTCTTTGGTTACAACAACTTATGACATTTATCGATATATATAAATAAAATAAAAGTTGAAAAAGATGGGGAAACAGGACAAAGGAACTATTCATTACTATTTTATTAATATGTAAACTTGCTTACAAAAATTAAAATATTAAAATAAAAAAGTTTGAAATTTTAGAAAAAAGTTGAAATCATTCATCATGAAACCACCGCATAAATATGATGTACTAAACTTGAGCTGTTTAAGAAAAATAAATTTTAAAAGTTAAAGTTGTGGATCATAATTGTAAATTAAATTTGTACTAAGAAATTATTTAAAAAAGAAATTAAAAAATTATTAAAAGGAAATATTTTTTTAGGAAAGAAGTAAAATTAAGATAATTATGATTGTGGTGTAAGAAGAAAAAACTTTTTAAAATTAAAAACAAAAAAGGGGTTTAATAGAAGGTTATTGATGTAATTTCATTTAAAGATAGTTAAGAGGATAAGAAAAATGTGATGTGAAGATAAATTATTGTGGTGGAAATATAATTTCTCTTCCCTGAATAATGTAATTTATTTAGATTAGAGGTCGGTTTCTAATATAATTATCATTTCTTTATTAGTTTTTAAATAAATTAATGCTCACATATTTATGCATCTCCACTCAATCCCTAATGTAGTGTTACCATTCTCCAATTTTAGATAAATAGCATCTGTAACGCCCCAAAATTTCATTTATATTTTTTGAGACTTTTTCTGGAATTTTTATGAATAGAATAAAATGTAATACTCGATCTTATTAAGGATAAAATTATTTATTAATAATAAATATAATATTTTTTTAGATAATGATTACCCATTAAGGATAATTGCGAAGTTTGCTCTAGGGTAAAAGTGCAGTTGAATAAAAATTTAATTACAGGCTAGCCCTTAAGGGAAACTATAAATAGCTAAAAATTAATACAATTATTATTAATAGAATCACCAAAATCGGCAACTTTTTGTTCCTTCAAATTCCCTCCAAAGTGGTGAATTAAGTAAAATCACTTGGCTAGCCCAGGCGTTTACCTGGCCAGCCAAGTAATATGCATGGCCAGCCTTGTAATTTACCTGGCCAACCAAGTAATATGTCTTAGCGGGCCAAGCATATTACTTAGCCGGTTAAGCTAATTACCTGACTAGCCAAGTAATCTACTTGGCTAGTCAAATAATTCTTAAATTCCCTTTAATGTTTACGCTATATAATATAGTTCTAATATAGTGATTATACATGTGATGTAGGGGTAGAGTATCCTAGTAGTTTTAGAAGTAAATATGATAGAAGCACCTACGGTGCAAACTTTACGTGCTCACTTCGTGTTATGTTTATGTATTTAGTGTTTCATAGTTATGGCTTCTTGATTCTATGTGCTTAGATATTTTAATTACTTGAGGTGAGATAAATTATTGTTCTAATAGTATTGCATATGATCTTGGTATAATACACTGTCATAATGATTGGTTGTCTGAATATATACATGTGTGAGGTGTTGGGTGTCGGGCAACCCAATGACCAGGTATATACATCAGATGAGGTGTTGGGTGTCACGTCCCCGTTATTTATATATTTATTATTGTGTTGTTACTTTGTTCCAGTCGCGAAAGCTCTTGTAGGATTTCAAAGTAATTAAAATGCTAACAAGGGACGAGACGTGCCAATCAAACAAGTTCTTTTAATTTCCATAAGGTCATTGTGTTGTTTCTTTTGATTTCTCCACTTTATCTAGAGTTATACTATCAATGAAATATTTTTAAGGTGACTTACTAAACTATTTTTCTTTCGTATGAACTTTCTTATACGCCTAGGTTAATTTGCCTTTATGACTCACGGATTATTGTTCATGTCAAAACTAAATAGGAAAACAAGCAAACATGATAAACTATATAAAAACCGTTTTAGTGATTAACTAGCCGAACAAAGGATTTGGAAGCCTTTACATGAAAAATTAGGCTCCCAACCCATACAAAGGTTTTTCTTATATTCTTACATTACATGCTAAGTTTCCCCCTTATTTATATATATGTCACCATACATATACTTATTCTTCTACTATCACCCTCTTAACTAAACTATTTTATTAAGTGAAAAACATTGGTTTATCCTTCATAACTTTCTCATAGTGTAAATGTGCAAGGATGTAGGCACAAAACACATTCAACTTATAAGTTGTTTCTAAATACATTAGGAACAAGGGTGCATCTTCATAATACGCCTACAAGTCGGTTTCCACCATATGCATTATCTTCCTTGAATTCGGAGACACCCTCCATTCTTCGGCTTGATGTTCGTAAATCTTACGATTGATCATCTACAAAAAAATATATAAACACGAAGTGAATACGATGTAGCCCGTGAGTAATACAACATTTTGATTTGCCATAAGGTTACAAAAGATCATTTTACCCCACAAGTTCAAGAGACATAAAGATGCATAAACCTTTTTGAATGCACAGTTGTGCCCAATCACTTGAATTACTTACTACTCGTAGCGGTCAATGATGCCTTCCAAATGCTAACTTGATTATGGCAATACAATGTTAAGTAAATCCACACTTAATTCCGGTTGACTCTTACTGGAATTCTAAGCAAGGAACATTATCAATACAAAGCAAACAACATAATACTCGTCCCTATCTCGGAATCATTAGATAGGTCATATTATGGAAACAAATCAAAACAAACCAATACAAAATGGGTAAAGTAATGCTAGTGTGACATGCAAGAAAACATTTCATTTCTTATTATAGTATGACATCAAAACACATGCTCTTTTTTAAAAACTTATAGAAACCAAAACATTGGTTACTCACCTTTGATCTTGTTTCTTTAAATATTCTTGGATATTTTTTGGGTGGAAAGATACCTACAAATTCTTGGTATTCCTCAAGCAAAGTATCTTTTTAAGTAGGGATTCTATGTGTATATGAAGAGGGCTTTGTTTGAGAGATAAAGAGAGTGTTTGTGAGTCTTTTGATGGTGTTCAAAGACTAACATTATTTATGTACGAATTTCTTACTTATTTTCTAAAAAATTTTGGATTCCACTTATGAAAAAGGCTCCAATTATCCCTAGATAATTTATAATTAGCGAATGAAAATAAGTCCAATTGGAAGCTTGGAGGAATTCCATGTGAGCATTTTTCTAAGTATCCAAGTGTCACTAGATTTTTTTTTTCTATTTATTACTTAATGAGCATTTTAGTTTTAAGTATCCTTTTGCACCAAATTCGCTAACCGGTTGGACTTAGTCATCCTTTTGGACCACACTTCCAATCGATAGGGATAGTTGATATAAATTTAAACAATCACTTTATTTTTGTCAAAACAAATTAAAGTAGTTTAAAATTCTTATAAAATGTCACAACTAACTATCCAATTACAAAATTCACTAACTGATTGTTTATAATTGAGCATTATTCGAGAAATGATTCAATTATTATCCCAAAAATGCTATTATGGAATTCTTGAAATTTCACGGAGTGTTACATTGGGGGCCAGTTGATGATATTGGCCCGGTCATTATATAATTGAAATTTTTTAAGTCCTTAGAGATCCTAAAATGTTTTAGAAATAGTGAAGGACACATTGGGGTATTCTAAGTCACGGTATCGAAACGACGAACCTCGAGGCAAGGCATGCGAGCGATGCTTGAGTTGGCCATGCTATTTTAGAGCTCTTGCAGTCTATTATATTTGAAGATCAGGGCCCACATCATTGACAAGTTACACATGTTGATATTATCATATATTACTGAGTATTGTACTTAGGGATGTTCGACTTTCAAAGGATCGACAAGATGCCAGGGTCATTTGGGTGACCCACACACGTCGCTATAGGATAACTCAAGACGATGAGGATGCCATGACAATATCAAAGGATATAGATGACTATGTTTTGTTCACTATATATATCTACATAGCCTATATTGGCTGTCATATTCGCATTGTGGTCGAGATAGAGTAGCCCCAAGTAGAAGTTGGAGTTTTAACTGTTGCAAATTTAACTTGTAAATAAGTATGATAATATATACATAGGTGTGACGTCGACTGATTATAGTCCAGATTACCACCCTTTTACTGTCATTCTGCATGTTCTTAAAAATATCTTTTGGGCAGTATCCCTTTTGATTCTTTTGACCATTGTAAAATAGGATTAAGAAGTCAATCCACAGGATTAATATTTTGATAGTAGAGATCTTATGGTGGTGGTTGCTAATAATAAAATTATGTTTTTCAATTATTTCTTTTTTTCAACTTTTACCTTGCCCCCCATCTTCCCAAAAAAAAAAAAAAAATGAGTAGAAGGTTTTATCCTTTATTTTTTCAGAAATAACTTTTATCAAAGTCGTCACATCATTACTCTTTTTTACCCTAGAGAAAATTTCTGGCATGTCTCCCTAGAAAATTTTAGTAATTACATTTTGTTGGTTTTTATTTATTTATTTTATGTCACGGTTTTAGCTAAATTTAAGAGCGTATATAGTAAGTAGCTTTATTAATTCGAACACTATAATAATAATAATAATAATAATAATAATAATAATAATAATAATAATAAGTAACTAGCTAATCTACATGTGTGTTACATGAGAAATACATATACATCTCTAAAACAAACTAAAGCAAATAATTAATTAAATAATAAAAAATAAAAGTGATATACGTTCATCAACCAGTTACTCGAACTAAAAATTAACTAAAAGAAAAATATGTGCAACTGTTTCCAAAATCAATATTCTATGTTAATTGATTGATTGCTGGCAAATATATGTGTGCAATATATATATATAACTGTTTGTATACTTATCCGATTAGGCGGCCTGAAAGTTACTTTGATTTTTCAAATATAAAAAGAAAGATATTACGAATTTGATTGTTGCACTTACTCAGTTAAATACAATGAAGGAGATAATTAAGAATTTGATTGATACACTTACTTGGTTAATCGAAATTCAAAGCATCTCTAAAGGCTAAAAGTTCCGTCTCAATAACTGTGAGATGATTAAAAATTACTATACAAAATTAAAATATGTAATAAACAAAATTCTGAAAATTTGAAAAAAAGATTAAGGCGAGTAGATAAATAAATTATTAAAAATTACTATACAAAATTAAAAAATTAACCCACCGTTTAGTTAGTATTATTCGATTATTATTAGGATAAACGAAAATAAAAACAGAAAAATAAACGTGACATCAGCTTGATATCATCATGATATCAAATTTTTAATTCCCTTAATATGCTAGTTTTAGATGTGAAAAATTAACTCACCATTTAGTTAGTATTATAAATATATAGATTATTATTAAGGTGAACGAAACAGAAAAATAAATGAGACGTCAACTTGACATCATCATAATATCAGATTCTTAATTCCTTTAGGATGCCAATTTTAGGTGGGAAAAATTAACTCACTACTTAGTTAGTATTATAAATATATAGATATAGATTATTATTAGGGTGAACGAAAATAAAAACAGAATAATAAATGAGACATCAGCTTGACATCATCATGTCATCAGATTCCTAATTTCCTTAATATACTAGTTTTAGGTGAGAAAAATTAACCTATCACTGAGTTAGTATTATAAATATATAGATTATTATTAGGGTGAACGAAAATAAAAATAGAAAAATAAATGAGATATCAGCTTGACATCATCACGACATCAGATTTTTATTTCCCTTAGGATGCCAGTTTTATACAGGAAAAATTAACCAACCACTTAGTTAGTATTATAAATATATAGACTATTACTAGGGTGAACAAAAATAAAAACAAAAAAATAAATGAGACATTAGTTTGACATCATCATGACTTTAGATTCCTAATTCCTTTAGGATGTCAGTTTTATGTGGGAAAAATTAACTCACCACTTAGTTAATATTATAAATATGTAGATATAAATTATTATTAAGGTGAACGAAAATAAAAACAGAATAATAAATGAGACATCAGTTTGACATTATCATGACATCAGATTCCTAATTCTCTTAGGATGGCAGTTTTAAGTGGGAAAAATTAACTCATCACTTAGTTAGTTTTATAAATATATAGATTATTACTAGGGTGAACGAAAATAAAAATAGAAAAATAAATGAGACATCAGCTTGAAGTCATCATGACATTAAATTCATAATTCCCTTAGAATTTTAGTTTTAGGCGAGAAAAATTAACACATTACTTAATTAGTATTATAAATATATAGATACACAAGATTGCGAGATTAACTCTAATCAGAATAAATTAATATTTAATGACCAATTGGCGCTATCTAACCCAAGCATTTCATTTCATTGTACAATCTAACCATAATCTTTAAAATTTGGCAATTCTAACGTCAAATATCTGCTTTTTGAAGCAATCTAATATTTTTAACTTAAAAAGATTATACTACACCTCAAATTTTAATTGAACTAAGAATTACCATTAAATAAGAAATATACAAAACTAAGAAAAAAATATAATTTAGTTAAATTTAAAAAAAAAACCAACTATTGAGAATTTAGTGATGACAGTGGGAGTGATTCATTTGCTCCGCTATCTGCTTAATATGGGCTAGGGCAGACCAGATTGATGTGAAGGTAGGGTGGTCTGGCTTGACTTTTCTATTTGTCTATCGATCCAATTTGTTATATTCTTTGTCAGTTTTCAAATTTTTTCACTTTTATATTCTGTTTTTTTATTCATTTTAGTTAAATGAATCATCGTAGGCAGGGCACCCTGAGTCCATCCTGTTTTGCAGGATTGCATTTTCTAAAAATATTATTTCACTCAGAGGGGCTCCTATTGGATTCATAACAAATCATTTTTTTTTTTTGGTTATCATTACATAAATTTGATTATGGTGTTCCAAAAAGATATACTAAATTTAATGTTCATTATTTTTGTTTATTTATTTGAAACTAAATTTAACTAAATTAGAACTTGAGGGTATTATTGACGTTTTGAAATAAAAAAGTTAGAATGCGGCAAAAAAGTGATATTTAAGGTTGTAATTGCCAAGTTTAAAATGTTAGAATTAGTTTACATAATAAAATGAAACACTAGGATTACATTATGCCAATTAGCAATACTCCAACACATGAAAATGTTTAAAAACCTCCCACAAGTTTTGTAACAAAGCTTCTCACCTTATGTAATACGCATTGATGCACACCGTATTTATTTCAAATCCACTTGATATGTATCTATACATGCCATATAGGATGAGGTGTTTTGTAACCTTTTAGAATGTTTTTTAACACTACTCCACCAGCACATTTTAAGCCCAAATCAAGGCCTCCCCATCTTTTAATCCGGTCTATTAATTAATTAAAGTTGGCATGTGAATTGATTTCTGGAACCGTAAATTGAATTTGACATTTTCCCCCTATTTCGTCATTTCTTAGCTAATCAAAATGGAAAATTCTCGGACACCAATGGCCACTTGCAAAGGTTGAGTTTGACGCTCTTAAAGCATTCACATTGATAGTGTTAAAGTAGGTTGTTAGTATAGATGTTAGTTAACAATTTAAAAAACAACCTACATTAGTAGTATTAAAGTAGTTGCTAAAAGTTTCACTCCCCTAATTTTATTACCATATTTTCATTGCAATCGTAGCAAAGGCATTTGAGAAATAAATTTCGATTCTAATTTGAAGGTGAGATTTTACAAATACAAGTCAAATACTATTATACATAATATCATTTTACAATAACTATTGCGGCCACCCACAACGAAATCTCAGCCATGCACCGAAATTTCGATCATATACATGTATCTTCTCCATCCTTAAGACGATCAGGCTACAAAGCTCTTAGTTTAACACTTACAGGGTTGTTAGATGGAAAGATGGGTGAGTACAAAATACTCAGTGAGTAACAAAATATTTTGATTCATCTTTTATTTAAGAGATGCATTTTCAAGAAAATCATGTATTTCACAAAGCCTTTAGATGCACAAGAGGGTCTTATCACTAATTAAATTATTACACGTGGTACGCATATGATTCAAAGATCAAAATGGCCAAGACCACATAGCAAAACTATAATACAAAGAGCACTACATAGCCAAAATGACCAAGACCATATAGTAAGGTCATATTATCACAAAGCAAAGCAAAACGGGTAGAGTATTAACTAATAATTTAAATGCAATAAACCAATTTCTTTGCATAATAATAATGCATCAAAAATACATGCTTATCTTATGTAAAAGATCTGAACAAGAGAAAGGGAATCAAAATACCGGTTACTCACCTCTTTTCCAAAGATCACTTGAATTGTTGTCTTCAAAATCTTAATACTCCACTGTTCTCTTCTCTTCTCTTCTCAACTCCGTCACATGCTTAACCATATAAACACTCAATTTTTCTACTTACTTTATTATGTTAAAAATTGGAAGACAATTCACATATATGGTTGTGTGGCGATGAAGATTTGTGGGGAATTCTCTTAGCATTTGCCCTTTTTTATAGTGTTAGGAATTAATTATATTTAAATAACAGTTGTAATTCACTATTTATAAAAGTGACAAATGTTCTAAGATTTGACAAAAATAACAAATTTATTATTTACAAACATAACAGTTGTCTTGTACACTGGGCAAACTAGCAAATTTATTATTTATATAAATGTCATATGCTTTAAAACTTGGCATAAGTAGCAAGTTTATTATTTTAGAAAAATGACAAGTGTTTACATACTTGGCAAATCATCATTCTTTTAATTATAAAAATAGCGCATGTCTTATATTTTGGGAATTTTAGCACTATATATTAAAGATGATGATTTGACTTAACCATTGTCTATTCATTTTTTTGTTAATCATTATTGAAGTAATGACCACAAAGCTTGGAGCTTGTTTGAAGCTCTTTATTTTTGAAATTTATAAAGGGAATTTATAATGAGTGAAAATGAGTTGTGGAGATTTAATTGAAGTTTGAAATGTGTGGTGATTGTTGAGTAGTTGTCAAATCAATAGTCAAATCATATTAGGTGAATTTAAAAATGAAAAAAATAAATAGGTTCAAACAACCCTTAATTGATTATTAAATTTTTGGCGAGATGTTATAATCTATCCCCCCTTAAATAAATTTCGTCATCAAAATTTGTTAACCATTATAATTATTATTTTTAAAAGCATAGTACGCAATCGGATTATTATCACTTCAGTAAATTGTTTCCGCTGTGCACTCTCGTTTCTTTACTATATGTAATGTTAGAGTATCAAAACACCAAAAAGCAAACTCTTTTTTCCTCTTAACATATATATGACCCAAGCATACTATAAACTAAAGTCGGGTTGATCAATAATTTAATTACATAGAATTACATAATTTCTTTAAAACCCATTCAAAATGGGTAAATAATAACCATTGATTTAGGTGTAAAATAGCCAAATGAAATCTTTTTAATTGACACAAGGGTTAATCATGTAAAAAAAATAGAATCCAAGGCTTAAAGTGCATAAAATAAACATTTGGATCGATCTAAAACAAATTAAAAAATTCAGGAACGTATATGTAAATTTTTAAAAAAAACTGGGCAACACCGCCTTTGTGCGGGCGGTGCGCCGGCACTGTTGCTTCTGACTCCAAGTAGAATGTGCGGTGCGGCCACACCAGCACCAGCGAGATGGTGCGCCAGCACTGTACGGCAGCAGATTCTTCTTTTTTTCCCCAATTTTCTTGTTTTCGTTACCATTGATAAACCTTTTAATAGCCAATTCTATATGATAGTAGTATCACAAAGATCAAATTTAACTAGTTATCAATTAATATAAACAATTTCAATACCTGTAAGTGTACGAATATGTCCAAATGGGAACGATACATGTATTTGAGGACGCAGGATCATGCTCTAATACCACCTTGTCACGCCTCCAATTTTATTACCTTTTTCATTGCAATCGTAGCGGAAGCATTTGAGAAATAAATTTCGATTCTAATTTGAAGGCAAGACTTTATAAATATAAGTCAAACACTATTATACATAATATCATTTTACAATAACTATTGCACCTACCCACAACGAAACCTTGTCCATACACTGAAATCTCGATCACATACATGTATCTTCTCCATCCTTGGGACGATCAGGCTACAAAGCTCTTAATTTAACACCTACAAGGTTGTTAGACAGAAAAGGGGTGAGTACAAAGTACTCAGTGAGTAATAAAATATTTTGATTCACTTTCATTTAAGAAATGCATTTTCAAGAATATCATATATTCACAAGGCCTTTAGATGAACAAGAGGTCCTTATAACTAGTTAAACTACTACCCGTGGTACGCACATGATTCAAAGATTCAAAATGTTCAAGACCATATAGCCAGGTCATAATACAAAGAGTATCACATAGCCAAAATGACTAAGACCACATAGCAAGGTTGTAATAACCTGGCCATGAGTTACTGGCTCTGATACCATTTGTAATAACCTAACCATGAGTTACTTACTCTGATAACACTTGTAATGCCTCGGCCGTGAGCTACTTCTTTGCTTCTTCTCCTCATTAAATATTTAGGTGTAGTGATTATTAATGTGTATTATTTCTCATTTTAGAACTATTAAAGTTGGTAACTTAATTCATTTTATATTTACAATTGAAATCTCTATTAAATCCATGTCGCAGAGTTTCAGTGGTCATCCAAGATTTAGCAAAGGTCCGTATAGGTTCTATTTTAATGTCCATTTTGTTCAAAACTTTTGATATACCCTTTTCACTTCCAAGCGAGTTTTATTATCATGTGTGTAAGATACTAGTATATTTTATGTACATTGTAAACTATGTTGCGAAAGTTTTAAATGCTTGTTTTTAAGTTTTAGCTTAGGTATTTCATGGTAATTTCGATGATGAAATTATTTTAAGGGGGGTAGTTTGTAATGATCCACAAAAAATTATTACGTAACATGTTATAAGTATTAGTCATATTCGGATGAGCTTAGTCATTAATGGATATGGATAGATATGCTTAGTCAATGGATAAGTATGCTTAGTCATCTCTTGTGTGAGCGGATATATATGATTCGGATAAGTATGCTTAGTCATTGATTCGTATAAGTATGTGAATGGATAAGGATTAGTGAGTCACCAAGGCTAGAGGGATTGTATGTAATGATTGCCGAAAGATTTTCAAGATTTGCAAAGATTTTCTTAGATTGCTAAAAATTTTCTTAGATTTTCAAAGATTGCCAAAATATTACGTAGGCCCCTCAAGTTGGCTACAAATAGGAGTTAACTTCTTCACAGGTTCTCACACCAACTTCCCTTCTATCTCATATTTTCTCTCTTTAACGTACGCTTGCTATCTTTCCTTTACTAGAAACAAGAAACAAAATAATCAAGAATCATAATGTTGCTTATTTTTTAACTCGGGGAGATAGTATAGAGGAAACCATAACTCTAAATAGGGATCAGATCCTCTAATAAGGATTAGATCCTCCTTAGAGGAAACCATAACTCCAAATAAGGATTAGATCCTCCTTACGCTATAAACTGTAACAACAAGAGAGAAAAGTTGAAAGCATGATGTGCTAAGGAAGGAGGAAGCAAATGAAAGAAGGAGTTGATATTGCAAAGTAATCCCGAATAGGGATTTAATGTGAGTGATCTTTACACCTTTTTATATGTGTTCTTCAAATATGCTTGCTTGAAATATTTGAGAAATATCTATGTATTACATGTTCTTGTGCTTCATGATGATTCTATGTGTAATATTTCATATTTTGCATAGTAAATAAAAGTACAAGTGCTTTCAAAAGAAAAGGAATTACATCTAGATATTCCCCATCAATTTCATAACAAAATTATATTCGGTATGTGCTAAGGCACTTCTTTTCAGTTAGGTTGTGGAAGGCTACCAAGGTAGTCGATGATCAAACCTTTAGAATCAGTTATGGTTCTGTGAGGCACCTAGGTGACCTATGATCAAACTCATGTTTTGTAATAACCGAACTAGTTATATTGAGTGCTCGGGGTAAGACAGATCTACGATGTAACTCGGGCCCAAACTCACGTTTTAAAAAAGAAAACCTGCATGTGTAAAGATTTCTCACTTAATATTCTATATTCATTCTTTTTCATGTTTTCCAAAATTTAGACACTTGGAACTATGTGAACCGAGCTCTTTGAAAGTTTCAGACACGGGTGTGTATATGTCAATGTTATTGAGTCAAGACCTATGAGAGATCACCGGTCTCGCCACTGCTAACCGTTGACATTGGATGATGACAATAATGGGCATTAAAACAGAACCTATATAGGACCTTTACTAAATCTTGGATGAACACTGAAACTCTGTGACATGGATTTAATACAGACTTTAATTGTAAATATAAAATGAATTAAGTCACAACTTTAATAGTTCTAAAATGAGAAATAATACACATTAATAATCATTACACCTAAACCCTTAACTAGGAGAAGAATCAAAGAAGTAGCTCACGGCCGAGGAACTACAAGTGGTATCAGAACAAGTAACTCATGGCGAGGTTATTATAAATAGTATCAGAGCAAGTAACTCGTGGTCAGGTTATTACAAAGGTCATATTATCACAAAATAAATCAAAACAGGTAGATCATTAACTAATAATTTAAATGTAATAAACCAATTTCTTTGCATAATGACAATGCATTAAAAATCTATGCTCATCTTATGTAAACGTATGAATAAGAGAAAGGGAATCAAAATACCGGTTACTCACCTCTTTTCCAAAGATAGCTTGAATTGTTGTCTTCAAAATCTTAATACTCCACTCTCCTCTTCTCAACTCTGTCACATGCTTAACCATATAAACACTCAATTTTTCTACTTACTTTATTATGTTATTAATTGGAAGACAATTAACATATGTGGCGGTGTGGCGGTGAAGATTTGTGAGGAATTCTCTTAGCCTTTGCCCCTTTTATAATGTTAGGAATTAATTATATTTAAATAATAATTGAAATCCTCTATTTATAAAAGTAACAAGTGTTCTAAGATTTGGTAAAAATAGCAAATTTATTATTTACGAACATGACAAATGTCTTGTACACTTGCAAATTAGCAAATTTATTATTTATATAAATGTCATGTTAGCAAGTTTATTATTTTAGAAAAATGACAAGTGTTTGCATACTTGGCAAATCATCATTCTTTTAATTACAAAAATAGCACATATCTTATATTTTGGGAATTTTAGCACTATATATTAAAGAGGATGATGTGACTTAACCATTGTCTATTTATTTATTTGTTAATCATCATTAAAGTAACAACCATAAAGCTTAATTGATTCTTAATTTTTTGGCGGGATGTTACAAAAATCATTTAATTTAATAAGTTATTAGTTTTATTATTAAAGTTAACAATAAACTTAACACTTTATGTGGTATCATTTCTTCTTTTTTTATTTTCATTAAATTGGGATTGTCTCACCATTTGACTATTGAATCAATAATTAAATTTAACACTCTTAGTTAGAATCACCAATGTGGCACATATTGATAGTTTAATTTAACTTGCTTAGGTGTCTTTTGATAATAACTAAAAACTTTTCTTTTTGCTTATATGGATAGTTCATTTTAACACTATCAATGTGAGTGCTCTTAGGGTGGTCAAAGGAATTATTCGCACTTAGAGTTTGTCCCCGTTATCCCTCATTTTAAACAATATTCGGAGCTTACTAGAGCTTGTCATTTGTGGTACGTGTTGTTATATTTCTTGCGAGAGGAATAGGATGGCCTATATGTTGGCAGCATATGCTTGTCATTTAGATGTTGACGTTGTATGGACGTA
The DNA here is from genome assembly GCA_963692815.1 of Nyctanthes arbor-tristis. Lineage (NCBI taxonomy): Eukaryota > Viridiplantae > Streptophyta > Magnoliopsida > Lamiales > Oleaceae > Nyctanthes > Nyctanthes arbor-tristis. Next base: position 17,222 of record CAVNYN010233218.1, read on the forward strand.
TTATATGCCTTTGTTTTTAGGCTCTTATGTTGATAGGCACATTTGCTAGTGATGAATGAATGCAACGTCTTTTTCAAAAAAATGGGGGGAAAATTCTCCCTTTTGTTTAAAAAAAAAATCCCAGAAAAATTGAAAATGTGACTGTGCAATGATGTAGATGTGAATACTGAATAGAGTATAGAGTAACTATTTTTTCCCTTTGTTTTGGAAATGCAATTATAAATTTGCATTATAGTGTACAAATGCGCATATATATATATATGTGTGTGTGTGTGTATATATCGTTTTGAAACACAATGCAATGAAGATCTATAATACAACCCCCAATACAAAGGAATATCCACTACATATAAATTGTAGAATATATAGGATACAAAGAGATCGTAGAAAACCCTCATATAGGAGAATCAAACATGAAACTTTTAAATCTTAAGACCTCAACCTATAATCTTTGTAATTATTTTTGTAAGTCTCCAAGGATCGTTTTTATCCACAGAATATTGCGAATCCAATAGGACTTTAATCCTTCAATTTCTTGGGT
>CAVNYN010233225.1:0-41338 GCA_963692815.1 Nyctanthes arbor-tristis
AAAAAGCCACATTATATGTAGCTTTTTCAATTAAAAATTCATATACAGGTTAAAATAATAGATTTATACAAAACTCACGCTGAGTGTAACTTTTTGTTTTAAAAAGTTTCATAATGAATTTTTTAATTAATGTGTGATTTTTTTAATTAACTTAATGGGATTTTAAAAATTAAATATATTAACAAAATTAAATATATAAATAAAATGGTGAGTGAACAACAATAACAATAACAATAACAACAACAACAACAACAACAACAACAACAATAATAATAATAATAATAATAATAATAATAATAAGAATAATGGGATAGGCGGGTGCAAGGATCATCACCTCCTTTGTACAATTTTTTCAATCAATAAATTGTAACTCGCGTGGGTTTATAGATTTCTGAGTTGAATTACTTCCCAAAAAAAGAACAATGAGATAGACGGGTGGGTTGAGTTTATTCCTATCTCTGCCCCACAAGTTGAAGAAAAAAAATAAAAGAAAAATGGTCCCTTCTTCATTCCAATTTCATCCTTTATAATAGGAGGGTAAGGAATCCAATTAATTTAGTCGTTTTTTGACGTATTTTTAAACCATTTAGAAAAATTTCAAAACTAAACCAAACCGTCTGGTGCAATTTTAGTCTATAGTTTCCCTGTAGAATTTTCCCCTATTCGCTATAAGTTGTTATCAACATTCGTTAATAGATTGAATATAGTTTCATTTCCTTTTCTATTGACTTTAATGATATAAAAACATACTATTTTTCCTTATTATATTGAGAATGAAATAAAATTAAACATAAACGTCGAATTGTAAAATTAAATAGAAAGACAATCACGCTAACTAACTAGATAAAAGAGTCCTAGGTGGTCCCTGTAAATTTGATCAACAGCATAGGGCTGGGCAGTCTGTTTTGGGCTCAGCCCGAAATTTACCCCAACCATTCTCGGGCAAAGCCCGAAACCAACCCCGACTTGGTTTCGGGTTGGCTTTAGTTGGTTTAACGGCGTTTTGTGGGTTTTGTCGGGTTCAGACCAATTTTTCTAGTGATTTTTTAATTTTTTTTCCATCCCATAGCTCGACCGATGGGGCTGTCGGGTTCGGTCAGGTCAATCCTGTGAAAATGCCCAGCTCCAAACATATGTCGAGTGCCATTACGGCACTAAACAAATGGCATGATATAATGCCACGACTTTTTCTTTTTCGGATGGGAAAGGAAGACGTGTTTTTTTTTATTTATTATTGTTGAAAGAGTGCATAATAAAAATCATTAATCCAAAAAAAATAGATGATAATGTCATTTGTTTAAAGTATTGAGTCGTGCTATATGAATAAAAAGATACACAAAATGTTTAAGAAAACTAACACATTGTAAGATAAATAATTCTAATTGGACAAAAAAATAGAAAAAAGTCTGAAAAAGATATGTGACTCATGTGATTATTATTAGTGTAAACGTTATATGTTGAAAAAAAAAAGATAATGACATGTGTCAGTTTTGTTCAATTTCTTAAATGTGTTTTTCTCAAATAACACAACTCTTACAAGTTCCTTTTTTCAACGGACATCACATTATGTAACATCCTGAAAATTTCTACAAATTAAGGTAAGCAACGAAATTGTTGTTTTGAAAGAATTATTTGAATATCATTGAAAGATTGTTTGAAGATCAAAATATTGTTATTGAATTGACGCTAAAGAAAGATCTTGGTTGATAATTGACATAAATTAAAGTGTAATGACTTAATTGACATGAATTGAAAAGTGTGAACTTGATTGAAAGATAATGTAAAGGGAAGGACTTCTTGGGCAATTTCCTGACAAGTGTGCTGCGCCACATCGCGCCACTTGTCATGAGGTGATTTGCGCCACTTATCAGGATATGGTTGGCGCCACTTGTCACGATATAATCGGCGGAACTCAAAAGTTATTAAAATTAGCTAAATCCTAACTATTATATATAAGAAGCTAGGATTTCATTTTCTCTCCCAACCTATTTCCCTTTTCTCTCCCGAACTCCAAAATTCGTTCAACTTGGCCAAGGGAAGGAGAAAACCAATAGAAACCCGCCAAAATATCTATTTGTCCTTTGAAAAGAGTCCCTTACCATATATGGAAGGATTATAGCTTGAAAGATAGCTTTAATTGGGGAATATCAAGGCTTTAAGGATACTTCTTCACGTGGAATATTCGAAGAATATTTGAGGTGGGTAACCTAATGCTTTGATTCTTTTTCTACATGCATAAAGTTTTGATAAGATAAGTGTGTAGTTGATTGATGGTTTTGATGAGACAAACATGGATTTGAATGCATTATTATTGAAAGAAAGATTTGTTTATTGCATTTATATCGTTAGTTAATGCTCTACCCGTTTTGAATTGCTTTGTGATGGTATGGTCTTGGCCATTCTGATTTGTTTCCTATACTATGACATATTCAATGATCCCGGAATAGGGAAGATTAGTGTGGTGTTTGCTTTGAATTGGAATCTCGGTATGGGTCTACCGGGGTTCATTGTGGATCCACTTAATTGAATTGAATCTGGCGCGCACCACGGGTGGTAGTTTAACTAGCGATAGGGCCCTTTTGTGCATTGCAAAGCTTTGTACATGCAATGATTTGCTTGGAAATGTGTTTTATAAACGAAAGGTGAATCAAAGGATTGTATTATTCACTGAGTACGTTGTACTCACTCCTCACTTATTACAATTTTTGTAGATATTGGAGTTATAACAATTGAAAGGCAAGGCAAGCTGGGAGTTGGATCGTGCTCGTGAATGGGAGTAGAGTTGTGCATGTGGTGTAAACCTGTTCTTGAAACTACCCCGAATTTATTACTTTTGCACCCATATAGTATATATGTTTTTACATCTTATAACATATAAGAAAATAGTGAGTTATAATTTTTATATTGATTTGAGCTCTACTTTTCATTGTAAAAGTTTTCTAATGATTTGGGCACACCTTCGTAATCAATGAAATATGTTTATTAATACAACTTCTTGTGTTTATATATTTTCTTGAAAAACCTAGTTGTAATGTTTCTTTAAAAGATTGACGATTTATTAACTTATGAAATTATCTTTATCTATTAAACTCAGTAAGATAAGATAAATTGGATTGTTTCGCACGTCCCGTCCCCGTTATTTGAATAAAAGCTTCCGCTACCAAATTTGTAAATTTCCCTAAGATATTCGCAAATATTGAAAAGTTAGCGGGGGCGTGACACATTACTTGGTGCTACATGTCTCTTTGTACTTTTTAATCCAAATAAATTATTCTTATTTAAATTTTATTTAAAAACTAGTTCTAATAATTATTTTTTACATGTTCAAAAATATTTTTTTATTTGCTTAATTTTCTATATTTTTGAAAGGTTTGACTTTGAAACATAAACAAAACCCTCCTTAACCGATCTGGTTTGAATCAATATCGTCTGTTGACAGGCTCAATGTGCAACCAGCCCTTCGGTTTCAAAAAGAAAGTTTCAATTTAGTTTTCTAATTTCAAAAACCTTCAATTTAGTTTTCTAATTTCACGGTTTTTGCTTACAACCTTACTTGAAATCCTTGCCATTATTGTTGCCATCCCTAAGTCCATCGCCACCTCAACAGAGTGGCATGGGTGACAGAAATAATGAGAAAAGTGTGGCGGAATGGAAGTAAATATGAAGTACGGAAGTATCTCAAATAAAATCCGATTGATATGTACCTGAATGAAAGTACTCCAAAAGAAAAAGAAATAAGAAAAATGAAAAGAGAAGAGGGGGGGGGGGGTTGGGGGGGGCATCCATTGAGTCATATTTGCGTTGAGAAAACCACACGCGTGCAATGAATATATGGATTCTAACATTACTTTTTTGGTTTGTCAAATCATGATACTCCACCCCTCGAATAATGCTAGCTAATCAGCAATGTAGCATAATGTGCAATGAATTTTTTATCAGTTCAGACCATACTTTTTGTGTTGCCAAACCATCACAATCCACCCATCTACTCTTTTTTCGAATAACGCTATTCATTCGTCAATGTTGCAACCTCAATTCAATGTTTTTGTCCAAAATCTCTCAAAGTTTTACCCCTTATCGTCTTAGCCACTGGTCCGCAATTACTTGCATTAATTAATTAATCAATCAACTTTAGACTTGTTAGAATCTAGATTTCATTGCCTATGATAGAAAACCTTAACGAAAATATAGAGATGCTATTTTCACTGTAAACTTCGAATGGAAGTTTCACTTTCAAGTTTCCACTACAGGGTACAGACTTGCCAACAAGTGCTAGTCCTTTGTTGTCGAAATTGAAACTTCATTTATTTTCAATTATGTGCAAGTATAGTGTCAAGAAATAGGTACAATCCATGACACTTTCTAGAATTCATACAAACCTATAAGCTAAAAATTTGTTCAATACACCAAACACAGAGTTACTAAGAAAGTGCAATGGCTCCCAAAATTTGATCTAATCCAAAAGGAGCTGCCAAAATATGATGAATTTACTCGTATTATTATTAAACTAAGGGGGTGTTTGATCCTCTTTATCATTTCTCTTTATAATCTCACCTACCACTGATTTGACAACTTTTCATCTATAACCACAAATTTCAAACTTATATTAAATCTACACCAGTCATTTCACCTCTTTATAATTTCTCTTTATAATTCAATTCGGACAAATAGCTTCAAACAACCCCCAACTCCTCGTACATCAAGTAATAATGAATGAACCTAATTTTGGTATTCTTCATAATGAAGTGGAGAATCCAAATACCTCGATATCAGCCAGCAGATTCAAGAAGGCAGTTCCTGGAAAACATGGCTACAAATGTATTCTTGCACCGGAAATAGACGAGACGACAGGTACCCTAGCTCCGCATCATTTGACTCCCCCAGATACGTACTGCAAGGGATACTTCCGTGCCATCAAAGAATTGCATCCAACAAACAATGGTAACCTGGTAAACGGATCCTAATGTTCAAGATAAGACAGCCCCTAGATGCAAGAAACTCTAGCCAGATTTCCATGAAGATAATTCCATATTTCATTTTATAAAACAAAAGGCAAAAATCTGAGAATTTTAAGCTTTGCAGGCATATGCAACATCTTCTTTTGTGTTGTTGTAAAATGAGCTCAATTTAGTAATGGCAAGTGCTTCTCCAAAGAGAGACGCTCTAGTTGATTTTGACACGTGAACTTCAACATAATCGCCAACCTTTGGAATCCGCTGCCCGTCATTGCTGACCCTATCTGGGACTGGCAGATTAGTGAATGATACCCGGTGACCTCTGTCACTCTTGCCAATGAGCTCAGTGTCAGGTGCTCTCTTGTTGGGCCCTTCGACTAAAACAAGCTGTATAGTGCCAATTTGGGAATCAAAGCACTGGCCGGTACTGTCCCGAAAAGCTTCAATAAGTTCAGTTAACCTCCTTTGTTTTATACCATCAGGAACATCATCAACATAATTTCTATGGGCGTGGGTTTTCTCCCTCATGCTGTAAGCAAACATGTATGCCATATCATAGCTAACAGCCCTAACAAGACTCAAAGTATCCTTGTGATCCTCCTCTGTTTCTCCACAGAAACCTACAGATCAGGAGAAGTAAATTGAGAGTAGCCAGTAGCAAAAACCAATTTAAAGTACCAAGGCATATTGTCAAAGCTGATGGCACATGAGTTTGATTGACATATCAGGAACTTTTCTCATTCTCGATAGGGAAATTTCTAGAGCCGATCCTACCATATACAAACAACTTCCTCAAACACTATGACAGTGTTCTGAACGCCTCCATTTCACTCAATTTAGCACTCTAATCTGATGTCAGAATATTTTCTTGTTGTGAGGAACTCATAAATTTCTCCAAGAAAAAAGAAGACGAACTAAAGATACGTGCAAAAATAAACTAACAAGAACCATCAAGAACAAGCACGTTTAAAACACATTTAGCTGAATAATTTGCACTTTTGTAGCATTGGGAACCAAGAAATAACGTGGCATGCACACTGGGTCAGAATTTCACAGAATTAAATTGAGTCAACTATTAGGCTTAGATGTCGATAGACGTTCACGTCAAAAAGTCACAATGAAAGTTGAATGAGTGAGAAATATGAAAATTTTCTATGGTAGAGGAAAATGAGATAAGAATTGCTTCCAATTAGGATGAGCTATATGTTTTGCAATCAATGTGTTCATGGCGCTGGAAAGACAAAGAACAATTATAGCAGCCGTGGCGTGCCACGGAAAGAAGATTTTTCCAATGACAAACAGTAGATTTGAAATTTGACAAATTTATTAGCTTATAAGCTACAATCTGCTGTCGTCGTGTTCTGTGCCCAAGTCAGATGGACAGAACAACAATGACAAAATAGTGTTAATGAATAAGAGTTAACAGTATTAATAAATAAGAGTTCCTAGCATTATTATCATGATTCCCTGCAATCCCCCAAATATGCGTATCTAAAAATATTAGTCTCACAAAAATAGTTATTCTATTCGCATGATAGCCCATAAAGCTTTCCATAAATCGTTTAAGCAAAACCAATGTAAAGGGGCTTACCACATATGAAATCACTACTTATTCCCATATCAGGAATTATGCTGCGTATCTTCTCCACAAGATCTAAGTATGCTTCTCGAGTATATCCTCTACGCATCCTTTCAAGCACTCTACTGCTCCCTGACTGTGCAGGCAAATGGATGCTATTGCATATATTGTATCTGTCTCTCATAACATACAACAATTCATCTGGAAAATCTTTAGGGTGTGGTGAAGTGTACCGGAATCGCATTTCCGGAAATTCTGCGGCAAGCCTGTCAAGTAGATCAGCAAAGCGAAAACCCACATTTTTTACTTTGCTTAAGCTGGAAAAGCCTTCACTATATTTCCAGTTGGCTCCAGGTTCAACCTCTTCACATCCAGACATGTCATTATAACTATTTACATTTTGCCCAAGAAGAGTTACCTCTTTAACTCCTTCCTTCCAAAGCTCCGCCACCTCTCTAACAATTGATTCTACAGGACGTGACCGCTCTCTGCCCCTAGTGAAGGGGACAATGCAAAATGAGCACATGTTATTGCAACCCCTCATTACAGAGACAAATGCACTTATCGAATTTTTGGCGATACGCACTGGATTGACATCAGCATAAGTTTCTTCAAGTGAAAGAAGAGTGTTGATTCCTTTCTGGCCAGAGTCTACCTCTTCCAATAGCCGGGGCAAGTCTCGATAAGCATCAGGCCCACAGACAACATCGACCATTTTATCTGTATCTAATATTTTATCCTTTAGCCTCTCAGCCATACAACCCAGGACAACAACTTTTGGAGGAGATAGCGAGTTTGACCTTCCAATAGAAACATTTCTTTTCCAGTGCCTTTTCAGAAACCAAAAATAATTAAGTCTCTGCCACACTTTTTGTTCCGCATTATCCCTGATTGCGCAAGTATTGATGAATATAATTTCTGCACTTTCAGGGACATCTACGACTTCACTATATCCAGATTTCTTCATGATAGATAATACAATCTCCATATCATTAACATTCATTTGGCATCCATAAGTCTCATGGTAGACACGACCTCTTGGTAGAGCTTCAGAAATAGCGACCGGACTATACCAAAAAGGAAGGAGGGCCACATAAGATATCCAGGGAATACTCTTTATCAAAGAACACCACACAATGTAGACTTTCCAAATTATTACCTTCAAAAGACATTTGGATATGCAAAGGAAATCATGCCAATCAACCGAATTAATTACACATTGAAGTCATTATTTTTACTTGATATCTTTAACACAGAATTAGATTAGAATGAGTTTTTTATTCACATCAACAATGTAAATAAACATAAACATCTAAACGTAACTAGAAATCATAAAAGCATTACAAGAAGTAAATGTGGAAGCAAGTTAACCTACTAACAGTCTCTCATCAAAATGCTATACAGTGTTTCACAAATAAAACTTTAGATCACCTTTCTGTACAACAACCTGGGGCATTATTTTATCAAATAGCATGCAAGTTTTAAAGAGTTGATATTGGGCGCAGATTAAAGTATATGAGATTTTTTTTTTTTTTAAGTGCAATTACAATCTGCATCATGGCAATACAAGTGTATATAGATATATATTCTTCCGAAACGAAGTACACAGAAATCAACAATACAAACCCCTATACAGGGGGACTACAAGAAATCAAACATCACACCCTATACATGGGCCTACAAGAAAGAAATCAAACACCCCTATACAGGGGGACGACAACAAATCAAATTCATATACTGGAAAGAAATCAAACCCCCACATGAAGGAAATCGAACCTGAGACCTCTACGTCCCAGGGCCTCAACATTAGCCCCCTAACCAAATGGGCTAAGGCCTCATTGGCAAGCATATAAGAGTACTACTATCATAAATAATGCTGAAAGACATAATAGGCAAGTGTCTTAATTTGAGACACATTCTTATTAGGGCCCCATATCCTAATATAACTATATAGCTACATTAAATTAAAATTTTGATTCTAGACTTGTTTCTTACCAATGCAACATATGCTTCAAACTCTTTAACTGTTAGTCGCTCAAACTCATTAACTGTTAGTCACTCAGATGACAATGCCATGTGCTACAAATGCAGCCTTCAAGATAAGGACTTGAATGTACAGTCTACGATAACAGTGCATATTGAAAATGAGGAAATACCAAAGATTCATGATTCACAACAAATGCAAAAAATGTTAATTGAAATATGTTCAGTAAAATATATATTAGAAGTAAAACCTCTTAACGAAATTAAGTATATCAAATTACCGCATTAGAGCTATGCCTTCAACTACAAGCCCAAAACCTGATCATGTTTCTTTATTATTCTCACCGTCATCGTTATTTTGCAGTGAGATAAAAAGTTTACATTAGCGATATTATCTAAAAGTAGTTTGATTTTTCCCATCCAATTTGCCATCTCTTGAGAGACTCTTAAGTAAACTTCCAGTTCTGTATCAGAATTTTAGCAATACACGGTTTCTGCTATATGTGCCACTTCTATTGCAGTTTATGGTTTTGTTGTGAGGTAGATATTATTAACTTTCATTTAACGGTTACAAAAATGAAGAGGGGCTGACTGGGTCATGTATTTATTAAACAGAAGTGAAAGAATTTGCTTTTTCTTTTCTTTTATGTCATCCTCCCCACCAACGGTTATACAAAAAATGAAGGAACATGATTTTCATCTAGTCACTTAGCCACCCACAAGCAACTAGGGAGAAGCAGAACCTATGAACTTATCTATAATCAGCAACATCCATTAGAAATGTAGGAGAACAAAGATGCAAACCCACCCACCCACCCACAGAAGGAGAGAGACACAGTTGGATTTGGAAATGGAATTGTGGCAAAATGGGCACATTATAATCACCACTGTTTTCAGAATAACCCGCTGCATAATTAGAAGGCAAAGTGCAATTTCCAAGTAGATACATTGGTAGTATTATGCTAGAATTACGGCTTAGCTGAATTTTCACTAATAGTCCATCAATCACCATTTGGTGGAACTCTCAAGATTACCCAAACGCTTTCCCTGAAAAACTAGCATATAACAGCAAATGCAAAACCCCTATATCGACTATTCATTCAATTTTCAAAGCCATTACATACGAATTTCTAGAAAACAAAAAGCAAAGGAACGCACTTACTCAGACTGGCTGCTAGAAACGAAACCATCAGAAACTGTAGAAGTAGCTTTGGGCATGAAACTATGAAAACTCGGGGTTTCAGAAACCTTGGAAATCGAAGAATGTGCTTGAGACTGAAAGAAGCTTCGAGTGAACACTGAGGCGGAGCTCCGCCAGAGCCCGCGGTGGCGAATTCTGTGAGAGGCTGCAATCTGCAAACATTGAGGCGGCTTGGAGGAGAGAAATCTGAAGGTGATTATTGAGTATCCTTTTGTGCGGAGTGCGCATTGGGGTTGGCTCAATACTGAAGAGAGAGAAGTTAGAGAAGGCGACGCCATTGCAATGTTGGCAGAGAGAGGGAGAAATCTGTGTTGCAGAAACTGGATAGGGCTTCCAAGAGAAGAGCCAGTCCTGGCTTCTCGGCTCGGCTAAGATAGCGCCATCAAATTGAAGGCTTCGGTTCAGTCAGTTTACCCGACTTTCAGTGCTAGCCCCTAGTCTATAGCGAATTTCTAACTGAGTTAATGGAAGTGTTAGTTCGTGAACAACTCATTTTATAAACGAAAAATTCTAATTGGACAGAATAAGAGACAAATAAATTGATAAAATTGACAAGTGAGTTATGTGATAAGAGTTTATGAAAAAATGATGTGATGTGTTAAAAAAATTGTATCATATGTCAGTTTTGTTAGATTTTTTATATGTCATTTTGTTCATGTAACACAACTCTTTATAAACTGTCACATGACATCATTTTAGTAGTTTTACTTTTTTAAAAAGTCAAAATGTAAAATTCAAGTTGTAGTTTTTTACTTCTCACAAAAAAAACTAATAAAATAATATCACGTAACAATCTATAAACCAATTTATAAACGGATTAATTTCACAATTCATTCCCAACATTTGAGTTAAAAATCGGTTCCATCCTTAACCTTTTTTAAGACACTCTACAGCCCCCAACTGTTGATAAACATACACAAATCGTCATTTTTCCACTATTCTATGAAATTTTTAACAAAATGACAATTATACTCATTAAACTTTTTAATCTTTTAATAAAAAGTTTTTAAAATAATAAAAATATAAAAAAAAAAGACACCCCACCCCCTCCCCAAGATTGGCCGCAGGAAATGCTGCCAATTTTGGGGGTTGGGTGTTTTCTTTTTTTCTAATTTTTTATTATTTTTAAATTTTTGTAAAAAGTTTTTAAAAGTTTAATGAGTATAATCGTTAGTTTGTTAAAAATTTTATAGAATAGTGGAAAAAAAAGACGATTTGTGTATATTTATCAAAGGTTGGAGCTATGAGGTGTCTTTAAATAAATTGGAAACGAAATTGATTCTTAATCTAAAAGTTATGGACGATTTATAAAATTAACCCTTTATAAACAATTCAGTTGTTAAGCAATCGGAATATATTTGTACATGGCTAATCTATTGTCTTTTAAAGATGTAGCCATGTAGGATGTATTTGCTAATAGATAGTGATAGTGATAAAGCTTCAATGCATTTTGAGGAAAAAGCAATTTGTACATTTTATATTAATATCGAGTAAAAATATCACGAGTTGCAAAGGGAATGCACAAGTAGCCTTTAACTCAATTAGTGTTTTACCCGTGCGTTGCACGAGATGTAATGAAAATATTTTTTTATAATTTTTTTAGAAAAATAATTTATTTATCGATTCCATGCACTCCTTAAAATTTACTCAATCAAAAAAATTACTCAATCACAAAAATATAGTAGGAATTGTTAGATCTACGTAACAAAATAATTGTTAACATAGTCAAATAAAAATTGAGCGAACGTTGAATCGTTATAACAATGGAATTAAATTTGTAAATGAGCTTGGCATAACCTTTGTACATTTTTAAAATTTGCATGCTAAACCAATGAATTATGCCTGTCATTACCCGTTACATAGAAACGAATCCGGTAATATTTATTCACGACAAAAGTCATATACACTAACACATGCAAAAGGTTTAGCATGTATACAGTATGGTTTAGTACATATATATGTGTTGCTCGAAAAATCTGCTTCTAATAAAAAAAAAAAAAAGAAAAGAAAAGATATTTGTACAAAGCAACTTATCTTTGATCATCCCTAACCAAAGTCTTTTAAGTACATACTATTGCATTTCTCCAATGTCACGTGTAGCTTGAACAATGGATGTCATCAGATCTCTATATGTTATTAATTTACTGAAAAAACGGGAATGAAAAGATAATATTATATTACCACTGATTCATCTGTTTGTCATCGCTTCTTAGTATATGCAATTGCATAGCTACTGATTTGTTAATTTGATCGATACATATGAAGCTATGCTTGCTTAGTTTTACTTTTTCTCAATTAGGTTATACTTGCGATTTCTATGTTTAATATGAGGTAAAAGAACTAAAGTAAATACGCATTAGATGAAGGATAGAAAAAGGCAAAAAAAGGGGCACAAAATGTAAATTGATCAATTAACTTAATAAATGGCATGCACACAATAAAAAAGCAGTAAAACAATAGATAGATAGATAGAGTATAAGTTGACATATAAGCAACTTATCAAAATACCAATAGTTTACTCATCAAAACAAAATACGGAGATAGAGAAGTGGACAAACAGAGCCACCTAAAGAAAGAACCCATAAGTTTAAAGATATTTTGAAAAACAAACTCAATTAAAAATACAACCCTTAGTAACTCAGATAGGAACAAAAAATCAAAACCTTAATCCTCCTCTTCCTTAATCATTACTGACTTTCCCTTCTTGCAAGCAACATTAGACGACAAATCCCCGAAAAGAGACCTCTTAGCTGTACTCCCTTCATGTACATCAGCATTATCTCGAGCAGTAGACTTCAGTGGTGTAGAAACTTCGTCATCTGAAGACGAATCCTAATAGGGAAATCCATAAAATAATCAACTTAAATATTTAATGGTGGATTTATTGTGCAAATCTGTATACATAGGAACAAACCTTAGAAGTAGTATCATTAACCATCTTAGGAACTTAAGAATAGATCTGATTCTTGCATGTTCACTTGAGTCTTAACATACTTTGCTATTAACTCTTTATCACAGATCATTAATTAGCTTCATAGAATATACCGTATGACGCAACTTCAAATTATCTTTGCTTATAAGAACCTTGAACAACGCCTCCGTCCCGGTTATATCCTTGATAACACCAGGGAATGTTGAGTGTCATTGTTTTCCTATGCACATTAGGAAAAATTAATCACACTGTAACATTAATAATAAGAAAAAAATCTGCCATATTTGTTCACACTAAGATCAGAAAAAAATACCAAAATAAAATAATCACTAACCCCGTCCAACTCATTTTCAACTCGGCAGCCGTTTTACGAATCAATTCAACACATTCATTATCCGATAAAAGAAAACTTGCACATCCACCATTGTCAATTACATTGATCTCAATCTTATCGCTGCAAATCCAAAAAATAAATAAATAAACAAAGTAAAAAAAAAAAAAAAAATAATATGTTAACACAACAATAGGCAGAGAGAAGAAAATCAAAATCATAGAGTACAGACCTAGGAATCCCAGCAAGATAAAATTCATCACACTTGTCACAATAAACGGTACCGTCATCTGCATCAAACACTTTTTTCCTTAAGCACTTTTCATTTGGACAACACATATAATACCATTCAGATTCAGTTTCTATAGAATCTATCTTAGCAAAAACCCAATAGGCGCCCAACTAAAAAAATAAATAAAATGTTATCAATTAATAATGGAAATATGAAAAATCCGTATGCATCGAAAGACAAATATATAAGGAGATGCAGACCACCTTCTTAGTTTTAGCCAACTCCTCAATTGTCTTAAAGGAACTCTTGTCCCTTGCAAGATCCGATTCTACCTAACCACCAACAGAGGTAAGAACACTCATTCTACTCGCCCCAGGTGCTCTTCCAACCATAAGGCTGATTTCAAATTTTATAAATGCACAAGAACAGTTAATTCAAAACAAATAATGTCTAAAAAAAATAATATATAAAAAAAAAGCTAAAAACAGCCAACAACTCCTAGAAAAGAGAAAACCACAGTGCAGAAAATAAGAAGAAGCAACATGTAAAGACAAAACACATACCTTGAATGAAACTCTTTGATTTCGTCAACCGGTTCATCAAGTGACATTTTTGTAATGTCAATTGTAGTTGTAATTTGAACACGGCCTATTAGAAAATAAATAATAATAATCTCAGATTACTTTACAACCGATTTAAAATATATTCTCTTTTATACCTACTGTCATATGTTTTTGCCCTACACATATGTAGAAGCAACACCACCGGCGCACTATGTGGATTGCTCAAGAGTTTATCTGCCTCCACTGCAAACGAATCCCATAACGACATTGTTATGTGCTCCTGCCTACAAAAGAATACAAAACAACCGATTTAAATATAGAACATATGAGTTATAATAATTCAGAAATCTATTTTGGCATTTTAAATAGTTCTTTACTCAAGATTCTCAAGGGTTAATTCCATCAACTTTGCCTCTCCTTCACACACTACAACTATCTTCATCTCACCAATGACATCTAAAAAATGAGAAGACGAAGTTAAAAAGAAACTAAAACAGAAAAAAATAGTGGAGATAAAAGAGAATACTAACGCAAATACTAATGTACGAGAAATTACCAATTAGTTCAGTCTCGTTGATCTAATCGGGGTCACTCAACTAATTGAAAGGCTTGAAATTAAACATAAACCGTGGAAAGGCAGGATCATGATTCTCCGCAACATGTGTTTTACCTAGGAAGCTAATCTTGTACTTATGTGTTGCGGCCTTATACTTGCTAAAATTTGCAGCTACAACAAAATATTTGATAACGTAAACTTTCCCCTCTTTTCAAAACCTTCTTGAATTTAGGCATCAACTCCTTGTTGATGCTACCGTGAATTCGATTACCCTTCAATTGAATTAAACATAAAACTTAGTATAAATCAACTGGAGAAGATAAAAGAAAGACACGATAATTAAAAAAAAAAAAGAAATGTAATCAAACGTCAGAATCATATAAAAAGGCTGTTAAATGATCCAAATCACTATTCTCTTCGAAGAAAAAACGGCTAGCACTCTTGGAATTCAAAGAACAGCCCCACATTTAATGAGATAAACAATTCAGCAGCTGTTTAAATCAAATGATCCTCTTGGAAGCCAAACCCCATGCCGGACTGAACTAAATGCATTTAAATGCATCCCTTTTATTATTGCATTGGAAGAACCGAGACTCTTGGAAGCCAAACCGCATGCTGGATCGATTTAAATGTGTTTCATCATTTTTCAATGCAGATTGCCACTTTCAGAATTAAGAAGGAAAAGGAAAAAAAAAATACAGAATTGGAAAGAAAAGAGTTTCCTGCCCAAACTTCCGAGAGCTATTCCTCTTTATGATATATATAGATTAGTTTACTACTTGTAGTGCACTTTATGTTAGAAGGACAACTAGATGCCCATCCTACGATTTGTGGCGGAAAAAGGCCGCTGGTTGGGGGATTATATTATACACTTAAAACTTAACGTTTACTGGTATTGTTTAAAATTTTAAAAATACTTGGTTTTCTTTTCTTTTTAATTTGTTTTTTTCTTTTATTTATTATTTATTTATTTTATTAATTCACCCCTCCCTTCCCTATCCTTTTCACTCACCGGAGTTGAATTTCACTCTAGAGAAATTTTCATTTTTCACTTTTTTTGGGTGTGTTTTTCCTTTTCTTTTTCCATTTCATTTTCCCCCTTTTTCTTTTTTTTTTTTGGCACTTTTTTCCCTTTTTTTTCCTGGCGAGTTTTTCTATTTTCACCATTTTTTCTTTTCCTTCTTTCCTTTTTTTTTCATTTCTTTTCTTTTCCTTTTTCTTTTCTTTTTTCTTTTAATATGGGTGTTAGAAAAATTTGTAGTACAAGTTAAGAAACAAAATGTGAACAAAATCCACTGTCAAAAACAGAAGGTAAACAGAATGTAAAAAGAAATCACTGTCAGAAATAGAAGGTAAACAAAGACCACTGTCAAAAACAGAAAGAGAAATTAAACAGAAGCCATTTTCAAAAACAAAAAGGAAATAGAAGCCTCCGTGGGAAACAGAAAGTAAACAAAAATCGAGGACTGTGTTTAACACAGTGTCATTTAACAAATTCGTCCCCAAGACACTGGACGTCTGTTTCCCAAGATATAACAATCGAAACTTGAAGGAACAATGTAGGAACAGAGCAACCAAATTCCTACCTAGACGAACAGAAAACCGTGTCAGAACAATATCGCGAGAATAAAGTTTAAGAAAGGAAAATGCGGAGAATTCATCTCTCACAAAAGGCCAGAAACTGGTCTTTATATAGGCAAATAAGGCAGGTCAAAAGTCAAAAATTAAATATGAATTCATTAGAGTTTAATGACAGGAACATCAACAGTCACACCGTTAAAACCCTTCACATTCCACACATGATTTAAGTGTTAAAATTTCATAACTTATTTTAACAAAACTTCTTTAGGCTAGGCACCCACTTCCAGTTCAACATTCACAAAACTTGTTTAGGCTAGGCACCCACTTCCGGTTCAACATTCACATATAAAGGCTCTACTCACATGCAAGTTTAATGGTTTAGATTGTAATCTTGACTCTTGTCTTAACAACACATTTTGCATGTTAATATGTAAACCCATTTAAACAAATCATTGGAATAGTATTTTACCAATGTGGGACAAAACTTTGATACCCACTTTCTCATTCATCCAACTACTATTTTGGACAAATAAATATATGATATCGAAGTTCTCGACAGGGAGAACACAAATTCAAATTCATATATCAAAATTAAGAATCAGATAACACTTAAAGTTATGTTTAAAATGCTTATATTTCCAACAATGAGTACATATAACAATCTTTATTACATAAATTAGGAAGGGTACCATTTTTCATTTGCTTCACAATATTTTGTAAGGTTATGTGTGTAATCAAATTTGGCATTTGCGTAAGAATAATGCTATTTATCTAGACCCGAGTCTAGTCTCTGATCTAGTTGGCATTCTCTCATTGGAGAATGAATGAGTAGATGTCTTTATATATTTATGATTATCCACCCATCTTTCAATATAAAAATACCAACTAGATTTTCAATTTAGATAAATAACACTACTCTTTGTGTAATATGCGAAATGTAAACACAATACAAGTACGTGTTGTATTTTGTAAATTTCACTTCAAAAAATATACACTTAAAAGAAGGAAGAAGAAGAAATGAGAATGGACATGCAGCAAGGCATAGGAGCTGATAAAGACAATTATAAGGTACGAAGTTCCCCGTAATAGAAGTGGACTTCCTGTACCAAATCTCATTCCTCTCTCGTCTCTTTGTAATATGTTTTAAAAAAACAAAATTTGTCAAGTCTCAATGCAAACTCTACAATACAAAAACAAATTATGAACATAATTTATAGAATAAAAATATCTACAATGCTCGAATAGCTAGTAAAGATTTGTTTTATTTTTTTTTTAATTTAAATTGAATAATAGACATCCCAAACTTTCATATAAAATCATTACAAGTCTTAATAACTTTCAGAATTTCTAACTCAATAATTTTAGTCATGGAAAATTGAAAGTTTGTTTTGCAATTGGCACTTATTTTTTAAAACTTTAATCGTATGTTCATAATAATGTCAGTATAATATTACTTCGTGATCATTACTTAGGTTGCATTTATCTCAAACTACGGAGATGTTTGATTTTTTTTTTTATGAAAACATATTATAATCTCGCATACAACTAATTTGATAACTATTCATTTATAATCATAAATTTCAAATTTTTATTAAATCTATACACATTTCAATTCATTGTAATTTCTTATCATAATTTAATTTGAATAAAGTGATTTAGCCTTTATTTGATCATCTTTATCAAAATACATTATAATCCCACTTATAACTGATTTAACTACTAATTTGATAACTACTCATTTATAACCACAAATTTCAAACTTATATTAAATCTATACTACTCATTTCACTTCTCTATAATTTATCTTTATAAACTAACTACTATAAATTGAAGGCACTAAGACAGCCAATAAGTTTTTTGTTGAAAAAATCATTTTTCCAAAACCACTCGAGGAGCTTATGGCGAAGCCGTGAGGATGTTGACGGACTAATTGCATCAATTCCCTTAATTACTTCTATTTGTGAGTAAGGTCATTGCTTGCTCCAACCGAGTCGAGTCCAGTAAATCAGTTAAACAAATGGGGAAATGCAGATTAAGTTGCCGTCTGCTCAAATGCTTGTCCATCTTTGATCACCGATCGAGCCGAAAATTCTTCAATTCAAGTTACTCATATTCTTCAGGTACCGATAATTTTCTTAATTGAATTGTTAGGGCGCCCTTTTCCTGACAATCATTCCTTTAGGGCGCCCTTTTCCTGACAATCATTCCTTACTCAATTATGGTATTGGCCAAAATTTCAATCATTGTTTGAATTTTGATTGATTTACGTAATATTAATTAGTTCTGAAGCTGGATTTCTCCAACTTGTACGTGAATTAACAGTACTATTGGATGAATAATTGAATTAACACAAAAGCTATATAGAATTGCCCTTTGAGAATGAATGACAGGAAGACGCTCGACTTTGCACCCACTTTTCAGCTGAAAATTACACTTAACCATTAGTTAGATAAAACACACAGGCATAGGAATTTCCAAAGTGCCCACTGCTCGGAAAATAGTGCCAAGTGTCGCGTTAATGGAAAAGTGGTTATAATTTTGGACACTTGGCATTATATTACCGGCAATGTTCTAAACAGCTCGCCTAGACGATGCCTAGGCGGCGCGTTTTGCCACGCCATGTGCTTTATCACACATTGATCATACTTTTATTACTCATTGTCTTGCTTAAGCGCACCTAGTCTCAATGCTGGGCCTCCGTGCTTTTTCACTTACACTTCTTAGACTACTGATTACAAGCCATGGGCATTGTAAAAGTTGCCCAATGTGGGCATTTTAGTACAACTTGGGGATGTAGAGGTGGGGATGGGGACTCGAACACAGATTAAGTAACCCATAACCATAAGCCGTGCTTTTATCACTAGGACATACACTTTTGGTGAAGTTTGAGATATTTGAATAGATAGATTATGTCTTCTTTTATCTCTCTCCTGCTTTATCTGAGCTTTTGATTTACATAATGAAATCCCGAAACTGGTCATAATTCATAAACTTATATCCATAATAACTCAAATTGAGACTGCTGAGGGACGTTTCATGCTTGGAGTTATGAAACAAGGTATAGCAGACCACGAAGAAGACTTTTGGATGCAACTTGCTTTCGTCTTCTTCATATAAGTTACCACCTCTTCCAACTGAAACCATTACTTCTGAGTGATAGAATTGCCTTTGTCATCATCAGGCGGCAATTCCTCTTTTTGACATAAAGTGGAATGAAAATGCCAAGCTCTACTTTGTTAGATGAATGTTTGAGTTAACATACTTTTTGATAACTAAATATTGTATCACTGCATTATCAGTCTCTAGTTAACAGCTCTATTTGTGTTGTCACCTCCATATTGTCATTTGGAAAGTCATACAGTTGGTGATCTTAATAGCGAGATTTCCAAATTTGATATTTCTTCTTTATTTGACAACACATACATAGAAATCATTTTTAATTGTTTGCAGGTTTTAGGTATCTTTCTGGTAGAACTTATGTACCTTTAAACGAAGATTGTTGGACGCTTGACTGTCTGTCAAGAGGCTATGTTAATGATGCTTCAGTGTCATTTCCAAGAGCTCACGGGAAACATTATGCATTTCAGCACAGATATCTTGGTTCTTCAGCCTCAAATATTCAGAGAAACCCAGTTTTTTCGAAAATTAATTCTGATGATGTAAGCTATTTTAAGAAGATTCTGGGAGAAAAAGGTGTGGTCCAGGATGAAGAGAAGTTGGATGATGCAAACACAGATTGGATGAGGAAGTATAAAGGTTCAAGCAAACTTATGCTTCAACCCAAGACCACCAAAGAGGTTGGTATCTTCTTTCGTTGTTTCTCATAATTTATCGCGTAGGTTGCTTTTGATATTGTAGAGCCATCTGTATTATAGTTTCTATTCATGTGATTCCCTGCTTCATGCTTGTCATTCATATACAGCATTTTGATTGAAGTTCTAAACCTGCATGTCTGAGGTTATTTTTGTATGATTAATCACTGTGTTTTACTTTCTGAGAAATATGTATTTCATTTTGTCAATCATATTATTCGCAAGAGGGTATTTTTTTTTTTTTTTGGGGGCGGGGGGATTGAACAAAATTTATTAAATGCTAGCAGTGTATGCTAACAGTCTTGGCGTTTAGCTTTGAGAAAGAACTGGGAATATCTCATATCTACATGCAGTGACTCATTACTTGGTGCAAATTAGGCATAGTCACATGGCTTAAGCGGCAAAGGTTATGGCCCTAGTACTAAATGATACTAGGTTCAACTTGAACCTTAGTTTAGGCAGTTCACTTCTGCCAACTAATTTGCAGAATCACTGCATCACTTCTGTTGGTATTTTCTAGTACCTTGTCATTGAAATAGAAATTTGAATTGATTATGAGCTCTCTCTCTCTCAAGAAAATAAATTTGTGCATACTGTACAATCAGGCAATATATTATCCTATATTCTGGGCATAACTCACTACCTAAATACTTCAATCTTGTGAATAGATTTTAAAGGAAGTAATAATTCATCGTTCGTTCATAATGATGAGATCGTTCTGTGAATTTTATGTCTGTTAGTTTTCCTCCTTTTTCCAGGTGATCCTGGAAGTTAGCTTATATTCCTTGGTTTTGTTGCCATTCTAATATAGTCCATCTTTGGCTGTGCAGGTTTCCGAGATTCTTAAGTACTGTAATTCCAGACGCCTGGCTGTTGTCCCTCAAGGTGGAAATACAGGTCTTGTGGGAGGAAGTGTACCTGTTTTTGATGAGGTAACAACCAATATTGTTTCTCTAGTAATTGATCATCAAATTGATTATTATGTAATGAATTTCTTTAGTGTTGTTGACATAGCTGGTTTGTTTATTAAATGGAACTTCATCTTTCATTACTTCCTTCAAAAGAGAGAGAGAGAGAGAGAGAGAGAGAGAGAGAGAGAGAAGAAGAAGAAGAAGAAGAAGAAGAAAGAAAGAAATAGCCAATATCTCCAAGACAAAATTTATTTGTATGGTTTATTGATAGGATTCTTTGCTCTTTTGAAGGAAACTGTAAGTTACCAGAGTGTATGTATAGAACATCGTAAGTCCAAGTATTTGGTGAAAGGTAAACGAGAAAAACTATTTACGTTAAACAAATCTTTAGGATAATTGGTCCTAAAACTCATTGATTCCATTTGACTTTCAACAGCCGGAGCTTGGAGTTAGCTCTTAATTTCAAGGTAGAAGCTTTTGGTATTTTATATTGCTAGATTCCTAGTTGGATCAGTAAAAATCAATATATTCTCTCTTCTTAGAGCAATAAGACTCCTGACTGTTGACTTCTGAATGTTAACCTTATTGTTTTTCTCGTTCTGAGTTCCATGCATGAATTAGTTGAATCTTATTTCACTCTATTGGTTCATGAGTGTTCATATATATATATATATATTTTTTTTTTTGGAGGGAGCATTAGAATTGTACCTTCTATGTGAGTGATGACAAAATTGATTCTCATTGCGCAGAAGACACAAGCCTAGGGGTATCCTCCCAATTTCTCAGAATATCTTGTGGCCTTTCTTCATGAGATTACCTGAGAAGCCAAAAAAGTAGTCTAAACTAGTTGTCTTTAACACTACTAGTTCTTACCATACCATCATGACAACAAGCTCCATAACTGTTTTTCTGAATTTGTATTAACTGGTTTCTAAATAGAGAACGTGTTCTACAAATAGTTAGACCTCATATAATAAAAGTTCTCTGACAAGGCAAACGAACAGACAAGATAAATGAAAAAATAGCATAGAATCATATGGAGAGTTACAGGCCATTAGTTCATGTCCTCTGCATGATGGTGTTTCTGTTGCATGTCTTTAAGTGCTCTTGGTTTGATTTCTCTATCAGTCTTCCATGGTTGGTTTCTTTTTGGTTTTTATGCTTTTGCCTATTTGTTGTTTAGTGGTTTTGTTGGTGCTTTTTCCTTGGCCTTTTGTGTCTGTTGTTTTCATGGCAGGATGTGCCCTGCTTTACCTTTGTATTTTGTTTTTCGCCTTTAATAAAATTGCTTCTTTCATCCTTCAAAAAAAAAAAAAAAAGAAGAAGAAGAATCATGAAGAAGGAGTCTAATTTTCTGTAGCGTTCTAATAATAGATAAGGAAAAAAAAGGCAATTTGTTAAAATTAAAATGAGTTTTAAATTGTCAAATGCACCTATAATAGACCAGAGAAGTTATGACAGCTGCCATTTATTCTTATAATTAAATTAATAGACATAGTCGGTGGTTTCTGGGAGAAGGCATTAGTCATGTAGGTTCTATACTTGCATTTGTACTAAATATCTGAGTGCAATACAACTGTCCCCTCCAAAACCTATCAGAGACACATCAGATCGTCATTCTTGGAACACTACTTCTATAATTAGTTCCTTCATTTTAAGTTGGTTTAGAAGAGTTTAAACCAGAAGTTGCTGGTTATTACATTCTTTTGAATATGTACAACTAACAAAAATTAAAAGTATTGACGCATACCTTTAAAACTGTAAGTATAATGTGCAGTAGAAATCCTTCGCATTGGACTCTCTCGTATATATTATCTCATTGTATATCCCATTTTTTTTTTTTTTGGTTACAATCGTGCAGGTGATCATCAATGTTGGTTCCATGAATACCATTCTATCGTTTGACAAGGTAATATTGACTCTGCTAAGTAATGTTCAACTTATTTCTTTGTTCTTCTTTCCAATCGCCGGAAGCACAAGCTTTCTCTGTCAAATTATATGTCTTCACTGAAGGATATTTTTCGCGGTTTTTCTTCTTGCCAATCCACATGTACAGAAATTTTTGAAGGATTTTCTGCAAGGTTCTCCTTTGTTCTGCTTTCATATTGCAGTTGCTGTATATGTGCAATCCAAGCCTTCTGTTTTACATCTGTTACTGCATAACAGTTGAACTCAACGCTATCTGTTTCTTTTTTCAATTTCAACTATTTGTTAAATTTTCAAATGTTCTCTTGCATCCTGTAATGAACAGTTATATTGCATTTGAATTTCTGACATAGTTTACTTTTTAAGGTTAGTGGTATACTGGTATGTGAAGCAGGATGCATTTTGGAAAACCTGATTTCTTTTCTCGATAACCAAGGGTAAGATCTTGCGTTTGTGTACTTTCGTTTTTGAGGTCAACCAACTTGTTGAATGTTGCGAACAATCGCTTATTATTTCTGAAAGTTAAAATTTGAATATACTGAATGTGGCTCTTCCTTTTCTAAGAATACAGTACTGGGATGAGTAATTTATATTTTCGAGTTAGTAACACATACAAGTGCAATCTTTAAGTTTGGTTTTATTTCTGTACTTAATGTAAAGGAGAATGGAAATGAATAAGATATAGAAAGAAGAAGAGAGGGGAAAAAGAAAAAGGAATGGAGAATCAGAAGAAAAGAGCAGGGGTAAATTTAATCTAACTGATAAAAATGTAAGAAAAAGATAAAAATCCTATATATACCTTAAAAAATGCATGTTTTTCCATTTCACTAATTATATCTCCAGAACAATGCTAATCCTGATCATGAGAAATATTGTGACAATGGTTCATGAATACTAGTCCTATTTGTGTTTATAATTCTGGAGAGAAATGGAAAAGTCACCAAAATAACAATGACAACTTTCATATTTAAATGTTATGATAATGTAAGAAATAGATAAAAATCCTATATATACCTTAAAAAATGCATGTTTTTCCATTTCTCTAATTATATCTCCACAACAATGCTAATCCTGTCACCAAACTTTTTGATCCAAAAACTGAAAATGTACTATGATGGAGACTGAAGTTTGCATTCTCATGTTTGGTGAACCCTCCTTTTTGGTTAACTAAACTCTGCTTCAATTGATTATTGACTCATGGTTTCATGTAACATCAGTGCTCATTCTTTTATTATGCTGATTTCTGCTGCATATGAACCTATGACCGCTATCTTTTTTAGCCTAAAAGGGATTTGATTCAAGTATGCTCAATTCACCAAGCTGGTCTGGTAATTTATGTGTTACCATATCATACTCTCTATTATTTCCCTAGATATTACTCCATCCTTTGGAATTGGATTTGATTGAACTTGTGATATTGTGCAAATATCTCATAGCCAAAGTTGAACATTTTTGTGTTTCAGGTTTATTGTGCCACTGGACTTGGGTGCTAAAGGAAGCTGCCATATTGGGGGAAATATTTCCACCAATGCTGGTGGTCTGCGTCTTATCCGGTATGGATCACTTCATGGAAGTGTACTTGGTAAGTTTTGCTCTTGCTTCACTGTTTTCTTGCACAATCATTTATTGATGTTTATCATATGAAAACGTACGTGTTGGTGTATGTGTATGCGCATGCAATGTATTTGGTACTGAGGAAATTTCAAGTGGTTGTGGACTATAGATAAGGATTATCTCATGTTTGATCTGATTAGTTTTTTTATACATCTCAGACAAGGACAATTTTTTTGCTATCCTCTAAAAACCTAACATCTTAATGTGACTATAACAGTAGTTGCTGTCTTGCTGATCCCTATAGGCTTCTTGTACCATGAAGATTCTGTAGATTAGACAAGAATTATTTTTGCTGTTTTTATTTTTTATTTTTCCAGTTATTCAAATTTCATCAATATCTTTATAGGCATTACGCGAACATTTTCAACTTCTACAAGTGCTTCATTTGTATCTTGAAAAGATGGTGATATGCTGGCAGCTGTGTGATGTGTATGATTCCCATTTATTATAGGAACTATGAACTATGAATATACTGTTTATGTTAGCTGAGCAGTTTCGTTACAAAAATTAAAAAAAAAAAAAAAGAAAAAAGGAAAAAATGAAAAGAAAAGTGTAGTACTGCCGAGTTGGGTCACCGCACTTTTTCAATATGGTACATGACGTGAATCCATTTGTCAAGCACCATGAGTCACCATGCGAAAGTTTGCTAATGAGGAGCATACTATCTTAAGCATTGCCAATCATTCTGCTTTTCCTTTCCTGACTTACATTTTGATTAAGGGTGTACCTGAATCTCTACTATATGATGTTTCTGAATTTTGAGGTTGACCTGCAATTATATTTTTTAGCTCTTTCTCTAGGAAAAGTTTTGAATGTTATTTTCTGGGTTTCAGGTCTTGAAGCTGTTTTAGCAAATGGTACTGTTCTAGACATGCTTGGCACTTTACGCAAAGACAATACTGGATATGACTTGAAGCATTTATTTATTGGTAAACTGAATCTTAATATTTTTCCTTCCATAGAATATGAAAATGCATTGAATCATGACTTAATATCTTTTTGTGGCATAGGGAGTGAGGGTTCTTTGGGAATTGTGACAAAAGTTTCCATACTTACCCCACCAAAGTTGTCATCAATAAATCTTGCTTTTCTTGCTTGTGAAGATTATGCTAGCTGCCAGGTAATGTCTATTCACTCTGAAACATCATTAGCTGTCATTAGAGACATGGATGTGTGTTCGAATGCACTCAGGATGCGACAATATTAGAACAGTTTTTCCCTCTAGATCCTTAATGCCTATTTTTGAGAATTCATCACGTTCACAAATATTATATATATTGGTGCCTTGTTATCGATCTCTAGATAGTTGGATGTATGATATATATAAGCGCGCAACAAATAAACATGAATACATGATTAATAAATCATCTGCGAGGAATTCTAATCAGGAATGTTAGAGAACTTTCTTGATTTAATCAGTTTAATGAAAGACCAAAAGGCAAAAAGCACCACTATGTAGCAGCTCACTAAAGACCTAGTTATCAACCAAGAACTGCACCTTGTCCCTACACTTCTTACCATAATGAATTAAGGCTCTGATTGGCAAGCCAATTATGATTGGGTCAGTTATAGTTCTAGTTAAAATTTGAATGTGTGCACGTGTAAAAGTGTGTAAACTTGATAAATGGACTGAATCATGAAGCCATGTGAAATCTTATACGGCACTCCATGTGTCAAGCTTACTGCTGACACAAGTGCACAAATTCAAATTCTATCTAGAACACAATTGGACCCAATTAATTGATTTCCAAATGGACCCTAAAATTGCATGATTAGAGAATAATAGAAGGGGCAGGATTCTAACCTTCTTTTGGTGCATCCTTCTCTCCATACTAGAGAAGAAATGTCCACCGTCTTCTCATTTGTTGTCCTGTAGAAGCACAGGCCATTCATAAAATTAGTGAAGAATGTTCTGGAAAATCCTCCCGACCGAACCTGATTATGCCCATTGTAGGACCAAAAGAATTTGACTCTTCATAAAAACTGTATGTACCAGCAGAATTCATTTAAGCTTAGAAATTGCTTGTTCTGTGGGTTGCCTGGCACCAGCAGAATTCATTTTTTGCTGAATACAAGAGGGAAGGTATCAAGTCCCCCATTGTGCACTAGAAGGTATTAAATCTCCCATCATGCACTAACTTGTCTATCAAAATTATCAAGGTTTACGGGACAATAGATTGCTACATGCATATGAAATATCACAAACCACATTATCTCCTTACCACAAACCAACAGAAGTAAAGCATGCTGACCAACTCTGACCTTCTTTCTCCTACCGTGCTAAATTAGGACTTTGGATTCTGCTTAGTTGCAAGGACTCAGTTTTTGCACCGCTTCTTCGGAAATGGCATTCATGAGTCTGCCTGAATCAACAATGAACTGATAATGTTGCATTGGTTGGTTGGCTTGCGATCTCGCATGAGGAGATATGTTCTATGTAACACTAGTATCATTTACCCTGATGGCAAACAGCCTCTTACGCAGTCAACAGTTCTCGTGTTGGTGTCCACTCGTTGGATGTGAAACAGTTTACACTCTCATTCCTCCCCTACTATATTGCCACCAGCAAACATTACAGCTATGCTACTGCTCCAGTTATGAGGGCAGCTGCTACCACTGAATTCCCTAGCTGCTTTCCAACTAGCACACTGCTAGCTTTAGCTTATATAATTCATGCTGATGACCTTGTATCTTCTGAATGACTCTTATGGGCTCTAGAAATGGAAACTCGTGGACACAGATTTAACACACGTTTTAGTTGGATTGGAAGGCCCCAATATATCTTGCAAACAATTACCTGGTTCTTCAATTTCATTTTGAGGTGGTAGTTGGGAGAATTTAGTTGATACTGTTCCAGCATCCATGAACTTGTCTGAGATTTCCAAATATTTGATACAAGGTATGCACTTCATATACTTGAATTTTCTCCGACGACTCAATTTTGCCTTCCTATGACAGTGAAGTTATCTCTTGTTCATTGCCGCCATGCTGTTGCTCCACTGCAGTACGTGTAGCAATCGGTGTAAGCATCTTGCAATTATTCTCATCTTTAAAGTAGAGACTGTGTAATACCAATCAAAAAAGCTCGTCAGTTTCCACCTTGCCATTAAAATTTGGAATATCTACTTTGAACCTGATCTTTTAACGTCGAAAGTTAACATCTTTCTTTCTACCCTGCGGACTGGGACAAATAGGTACAATGGGATATGCACATGTCTTGGATCGCTAAAAAAAATTTACCAAATCCTTTACCAATGATTCCCAGCCAGCCTACTACTACTAATGGCCATCCCGTCACCACAACAAAAGCCTAATGAATGTTTAGTATCCCAAGTGATCACAACCAATAAATTGTTGCTACCTATTTTGATAAAGAGAGAAGGGAGAAATCTCTCTCTCTCTCTCTCTCTCTCTCTCTCTCTCTCTCTGTCTGTCTCTCTCTCAAACTCTCCTTATCATTAATTATGAGAATCAACAGTAAGTGTGTTTACAATGAAAGCTGGGGGTGATAACACCCAACAGAAATTCTAACTACAATCTAAAGCTTCCTGCGCTAACGCGAGTGCCACCCTCTTTGGATTCCAGCTAATGGCTTGAAACTGGACGTCATCGAACGCTGGACCAACCCTTGACACAAGGACCTGATTCGCTCCTTCAGGTGCTTGAAATTGAGGCTCACTAATAAGGCATATGACATTCAATGCATCCAACTCAAAGACCACTCTTTTAAAACCTTGCTCCAACGCTAACTGAGCTCCTCTCGATAACGCCCAACATTCACTATAAGAAGGGGAAAGGTTGCCAACCACGATGTTAGAGCTCGCCACCAACGTCTTCTCGTCCTCATCTCTGCTGCCCGAGGCTCGCTAGAAAGGCGTATGACATTCAATGCATCTAACTCAAAGACCACTCTTTTAAAACCTTGCTTCAACGCTAACTGAGCTCCTCTCGATGACGCCCAACATTCACTATAATGAGGGGAAAGGTTGCCAACCACAACATTAGAGCTTGCCACTGACATCTTCCCGTCTTCATCTCAGCTGACGACCCCCATACCAATCTGATTCCTACCTTTTTTAACCAAAGCATTCACGTTAATTTTGATCCACCTAGCCGCTGGCAATCTCCATTTGCCAACATGTCTAGATTGCCACTGATTGTCCACTTTTTTGCTCCCCTTCTCATGGATCTTCTTATATTCATCCAGCTAGTTACGCGCCACATCGAACAAGTGCTCATTCATGACCATCTTCCCCTAAAAAACAGCCTCGTTTGGCACAAACCAACTCCTCCATAAAGCCACAATCAGCCATTCAAATTACCTTCTTCCCAGCACTGGCCATGCCTCTAAAATAAAATATCCAATGTGGCCACCGTTAAAGTTCCTCAGTCCTCACTGATTCAGTGAAAGCACTGCTCAAACCAACACTTCTTAACGTTTTTAAAGTCCATAGCGCATGAAAAGAATTTTCTTCCAATGAACAATGATGTACATCGTGGAAGAATAATATTCCTCTTCGATAATAGAAATTTGGTTGGTAAGATGCCCTTAAAAATTTTCCAAACAAAGAACTTGATCTTACTGGGAATACCCATGTTCTGTAAGAACTTCCACCATTTCTCTAGCTGGCTGCTACCTGATGCCGACGATTGGTTTCTTAAATGCATCTCTACATGATACCCCTACTTAACCGAAAAGACTCCATTCCGCTTAAAGTGCCACATAATGGTATCCTCCACATTTGGGTTACCACAAAGCATAGCCAAGATGATCTCACTATCCATTGGGTTAAACTGGTTTTTGAGGATAGGAATAGTCTAGTCTTCCTCCTCCGAAAGATCAGCCACATGAAACAAGTGATCCTTCCACATTGACGTAATCGGCCTGAAGCTAAACGGTCGAGGCAGCCATGGGCTTAGGAACACCTAGGCTTTGTGAACATTCCCGATTCTCCATCTGACTCCTTTTCAATAAGCTCCCGACCCCAAAGAATGCTACGCCACAAGTACGAGCAACTTTGCTTACACTCTGCACCCCAAAAGTTTTTGGAACGATGATACTTTGTTTTCAGAATCTCCGCCACTAAAGAATTTGGGGAAGTTAAAATACTCCAGCTTTCTTTTGCTAATAAAGCCTTGTTGAAAGCTTCCAATCCCTAAAACCAACCCCCCTTCGAACATTGACTTGCAGAGTGAGTTCCATGATATCCACCCGGTTTTCCTCCTGTCGTTTGCATCACCCCACCATAATGAGCTAGCAAGGCGCGTTAATTCCTTGTTCAACTCAGAAGGAATTTTGTAAAGGCTCATAGGACAATTTGGGATCGACTGGACCACCGTTTTAATCAAAACATCCCGACCCCCAATTGAAAGCATTCTTCTACAGAATAATTGGAGTTCCTTCCACACTTTATCCTTCAGTCCACCAAATGTCCCTCATTTATCTCTTCCTATTATAGATGGCAGTCCCAAGTAGGTGTTATGGTATCTGTTCTGGGTTAAACCGAAGGAGTTCAAAATATAAGCACGGTCATTTAAATCTGTATTTGGGCTAAAACTTATTTTAGATTTTTCAAGGTTGATCTTTTGTCCCAACACATTTTCGTAGAGCTGAAGAATATGACCAATAGTGTGGCAATCTGCAATGGTTGATCTGTAGGAGAGGATACTCTCATCTGCAAAAAGAAGATGGCTAACCCTCGGGCCAAACGTGTCACAGCTAACATGCCTTATACTACCATCCGTGTTAACTGTAGCAACCAATTGGGACAACAATTTTGAACAAAAGAGGAATAGATAGGGAGATAATGAACAACCTTGTCTCAATCCTTTCGTTGGAATAACTGATCCAAAAGGAACTCCATTAATGAGAAATGAGAATCTTGCCATGGAGATACGCTTCATAAGCAAATTCCTCCAATGCTATGAAAACCCCTTCTCTCCATCATATTGATGAAAAAACTCCACTCCACCCCATCAGATGCCTTATTCATCTCTAGCTTTAGAGCCATAAACCTCAACTAAAATGAAAAATGCACTCTTCAATTACTGAACTCCTAAATATTTTGTTAATATGATCCTGATTAACAAAAATGACTTATATAAGGATCCCAATTCCCTAGGCTGATACCATTGTTAGTTATTTAGTTTTGGCTGCTACTATTGTTAAGTACTTAGTAACTGCATCATTCTCTTCATATTTCTATTAGGTTGGCAGTGTATTACCACGTTGATGTAACCTTATTTTATGAAATATTCCTTCTGTTCAGAAGCTCTTAACGGAAGCTAAAAGGAAGCTTGGGGAAATTCTCTCTGCATTTGAATTTTTGGATGTCCATGCAATGAAATTGGTAAGATTCTATGGGGGATGATACATTAAGGATGCTTGTTGAGTTACTCATAATCCCCCTCTTCATTTCTATGCTATCTTCATAATATTTTCATTTATTTACATATACAGCAAAATATGCGCAGCTTTCTTTCTAATGTTGCATAAAAGTATCATTATATTGCTATTGTATAAGAAAAATGTTAAGAACTTTAAAGGTAATCTTCGAGTGAACCAAGTTCTTGTGAAAGATTTGACTTTTGTACACCTTGGTAAATGACAAGCTTTATTCCAATGTCTCTAGACGTTATTCACCGCATGTCTTAGAACAAGTCATGGTTTTATATTGTTTCAGTTAAATTTCAAAACTCAAGATTTTTGGATATAGTTTTTAGCATTAATCGAAGTTAAACTTTAATCAGCTTTTAGTTTCATATGATGTTTTTCTACAGAATAGCAAACTCTGCCAAGTTACTAGTGGAAATTTTCCATGATATTCCCAAAAAGGTTGCTCATGATCCGGTTGATGCATATAATTAGTCTATGCTCTAATGCTCTAACTTATCTACCAGGCACACGACGTTGGCTACTTTTAAAAAATAACAAGTTTACTTCATTGAAGGTGTGTAAAGCATATGGTTTGCTCAAAGCATATAGCTAGTCCATGTAAAAACTTGTCTGCCAGATATACGCCAGTGATGACCTTAAAAGAAAATCATAAATATATATCAATATTAAACATGCGTGTACTTTTTACTCTAGAAGTTCCATGGCATACTTGAAATTTGGAAAGATGGATTATCAGATGCTTGAATAGCAGTTAATTCTGTTGCATAAAAGAGAAAATTATTTGGGTCAGATAAAACGGATACATTCAGATTGATCTATGAGAAGGCAACTCAGTTCATGTTTGTCCAAGTAGGCAGGCCATGATTAAAAAAAGAAAAGAAAAAATAGATGCACAAAGTATTCTGGAATAACTTTTCAACGTTCTTCGTGGAAATATATTTGTTGTGGAATAGAAGCTAACCATGAGAAAATTTTACGATATCATATTCAGTTGGGATTGAATCATTTAGTTATGCACAAATGTTACCCTTCTCAGTTCCTAACATCTTACCCTCTCTGGTGATTTCTTTTAACAGTTTTCTGGAAATGTGGTATGGGTCCTCAGTTTCGTGTTAATGTTTTATACTTTCATTTGTTTGAACTTTCAATTGTCCATGTAACTTGGAGGCAAGTCAATGAAAAGATGACTTGACCAGAAATATAAACATTCTTAACAAAGATATTCAGGCCCTTCAATTACAAAGCTGAAGTACGTGTAGGCCACCAAATTTTCATGAAAGTCTTTTAAGGAAAATATGATCAACCATGTAAATTTATTTGTTCCAAAAAAAGAGAAGCAGGCCTTCCACTTACCATGATTTTCATGTTTCTGCCTTTGGACACGTTTCATGGAGCCAACTATAGCTAGCACATACAACATGATCTTAATGAAGGGTTCCTATATGGTTTTGTACATTATTACAATTTTGGCCAAATTGTATACATTTGAAAAATATGAGTAGCTGTTTAAGAAATTATCAATCCATTGCAGTTTTTCCTAAACTCAAGTGTAAGGTAGAGTTCTTGACGCTTCCTACAACTTATGTTATTTAGGCCTCGTTCTCTACAGCTTATCCTTTCACTACCAAAAAATTCAAGAATTCAAATCTAAACCAACCACATATTCTATCTAAATAATTATTTCTCACAATTCCCTACAATCTCTCTCCACTACTCCACCACATTTTAAACAATAATCCCTGTTCATAAGAAAAGCCAAAATACTAGCTACAAAGAACAAGGCCTTAGGGACTTTAGAAAGTGCATCTTGGAACAAATACAGTGCTAATCATGTATAGATTATGTTATTTATATCTTGCTATATCTGAACAGGTTCTGAAACATTTAGATGGGCTCCGGGATCCATTACCTATGGCGCATAACTTCTATGTTCTCATTGAGACCATAGGGAGCGTGGAGTCTCATGACAAGTAACCTTCTTCCAACTTGAAAGTAATTATCTTTCAAGTTTTCTTGTTAGCTTTTTTCCAAATTCTGTGATCAGAAAACAAAATGATAAACAAATTAATTAGGTATATAACTTATTCTGGAAGCTTCTTGACAAACGCTTCCTTTTCTGTAAGTTGATTGTTTCTTTCTGCAGCAATTATGACCAGACTGTCCCTTACAAATGATAATTGACATCTTCTTTGTGTATCAAATTTACTCTGGGACCACTTGATAGATCTACTTAATATCGGCCACTATGAGAACATATCATGAGGGAAAATGGAAAGAAAACTGAAAATAGATCCCACTTATCATTTTAGTTCTGAATATTTTTATGCATCTTTATCGAGGCATTTCCATGGAGCCCACTTTTATCGGGAGAAATCAGATTTTCTGAGCCTTCTTCTTGTGGTTGATTTTCATTTACCTAAGATGACACCCTGGGCTTGTGATGCCTAATTTTATGATGATCTCGTCAGAAGTCCAAATACTTGTACGATTCATCGTTTTATTCAACATTGTTTCCCAAAAGCTGATGAATTGTGTGATGGATCAACATCTCCAGAGAGAAGCTCGAAGCATTCCTTCTTCAGTCTATGAATAGTGGCTTTATAACTGATGGAGTTCTTGCCCAGGATATTAATCAAGCATCATCATTTTGGCGTATCCGTGAGGTATTCAGAGTTCAATTTTTATCTTCATGTTAAGGATCTGGCTTCTGTAATAGACAGTCAATGCTTTTATCCACTGTGAGTACCTTTTTGGTTGTAGACCTATGATAAACCTATTAAGTATCTAACCTTTTGAGACTCGAACTTGTTTGATTACCAAGGCATAATTGTCAAATTGTTCCTTGAAATCATTTGCTTGAGTAAAATATTATTTAAATTGAATGTTCTGAGAGGAATCTGTCATTTTCTTTGGATCATACGTATGGGTGTGATTACATCCTTATGACGCTTGATTTTATGTTACTCTCACCTTTGCATGGACATGTTGTTAGAGCTGAACAAGTTCTAAGTTCTGTTCCAGGCTACCAGTTAAGTTCAATTTGATAGTTGGTCCATATACTAATTAAATATATTCTAGATAGCCTTTAATCTCTGTAATATGTTGATGGTTTCATCTTTGCATTATGGTTATGTAAGTCATCAATAAAAACTTCATCTTAGTTCTTATTTAATAATTCATTTTTTGTTTGTTTATCAAAACCTATGGCTAGCCATAAGTCCCCTTGTTTCAGTAACTGTTGGATTCTGAGTGAATATGTGTGTCCCAAAAGTGGCCAGTGAGGGTGATCAGGCTGAGACAAACCCATCAGTGTTACTCCTCATGTTGGTCTTTGATGCAGGAAATACAGCAATTACTTGATGGCTAAACATTAGGGTTTTTATCATTTATTTTATTTTTATTTTTATTTTTAGATATGCTGCATCACTCTTACACTAGATTGTCCAACCCTTTGTCACAGGGAAGCCCCTCCTTTGATAATATTGGGTTTCATTTTAAGCAGATCAATCATAAAATACGCTTAGAGGTCACGTTCACTTGATGGGTAAAATTATGTTCTTTAAATCCGTGTTTATGGAATAATGAATGTGTCTGAGCCAGTAATGTGCCAAAGGAAATAGCATCTGGATACGCTGAAGTTCATAAATGCTTGTATCTGAGTTGACATACAACTCCGTTCTTTTCTGGTCAACATTTTTGTAATATTAAATAATTTGTATGGTTACACCAAATAAAATGTTGTTGGGATACTGCAAAAAATTATATTCTTATTTCACCAATATATTTAATTAGAATTTCTATTATTGATAAATGGTGTCAATTCTAACTAACAATGAGCTTGGTGATTTCCACAGGGTATACCTGAAGCATTGATGAAAGCTGGAGCTGTATATAAATATGACTTGTCCCTGCCTCCTGAAAAGATGTACGAACTAGTAGAGGAAATGCGTGCACGTCTTGGTAATGATATAATCTTAATTTAACATGGTTTTTCTTTATCATGTGCCGTGTTCTTGGCATAGTGGGAAGATATTCCTTTCTAAGGATGATCATGGAGAATTAAGTCCTTCCACATATTCTATTCATAATGGCCCATGTTGTGCTGGTTTAAGTGAAAATTAGTTTACATAAAAATTTTACCTCAGTGCTTATAACTGTTATGAGATGTTGGAGCTTTCTTCCTTCTCCAATGTCATATATATTTCATGAATTTTATGTTAGTTTGTTTATTTATTTTCTTTCCTTCCATATAAGCTCAATATTGTGAATGTTGAATCATGAGTATCATATGGGAATGATCTCCAGTAACTCACTTGATCTTCCTCTAATTGAAAAATTCTAGGTTCTGCAGCAAATGTAGTGGCATATGGTCACCTTGGGGATAGCAACCTACATCTTAATATTTCAACCCCAGTATACAGTGATAGTGTAATAACATTTCTTGCTAGTTCATTTCTAAAGTTATTTGAACTCTTAACTTCTTTACTAGGAATATCTTTTGTTATCAGATTTTATTGAAGATTGAACCTTTCGTCTATGAGTGGACATCAAAGCACCGCGGAAGCATCAGTGCTGAGCATGGCCTTGGTCTGATGAAAGCCGACAAGATTCATTACAGCAAGTCCCATGAAACTGTAAGGCTAGCCCCATTGTTTGTCAATAACGAGCATTCCATAGTTGCAAGTTTATGCATATTTGAAAATATATCATCAATAGTTCAGGGCTTATTATTACCTGGTTTTGATGAAATCTTATTAATGTTTTTCTTTCATTTAATGTAGAATAATGCTGTCTATCACCACTGGCGACGTCAGTGCTTAGGCATTAAATGATAAGTCAAATAAAATGTAGTGGCATGTGATGCGTTTAAGTCAACTTGTCCTTTAATGCTACGTAAGAATGGTGACTATCACTAGGTGATAAATAGCACTATTTAATGTAATACTATGAGCCCCAGTTTCTCCTTCCAGTGTTGATAAAACCAAACCAGAAGTGTAATGCAGAGAATGACAAACTTTTTTAAACATATGATAATACTGAATGCGAAAGAGGGGAAACTTTTTATTGGACTTTTTTTTTTTTTTTTTTTGGGTGGGGGTGTGGTTTATTTTTCTTTCTTCCCCCCCCCCCCCCCCCAAAATTTTTGGGGGGTATGTGTGTTTTGTAATGGCATGTTTTAGTAAAAGAAGACAGCACTCTTGTCTCCTTAGGGATTTTGCGGTAAAGATGGTACATTTATCCTCGCAGAGCAAATAGGATATTCATTGTTAGTAAATTTTGGTTATTTCAGAGTTTATTTCTTTCCCCTTATAAGCATATTGCTCAATTCGTATAGGGTATACCCCTGTTAATGCATTTTGAACTTAATTTACTCATTGGTTTTCAACTGGTGCCACTTATATTGTAAAAAACTGTTTTTAGTAATACTCAAAAGAGTAACTGTTGTGCTTCATATTGTTAAATTTATGTTTAGTGCTATTTCCTTATCATAGGAGATATTATAAAGAATATTGAGATAGTTTGCTCTATGTTTGAGCAAAATATATATGAGAGTTTTTTCACAGTATCTAAGAGCCCAGTTTTTTGCATGCAGGTACAACTAATGGCTTCCATCAAGAAGCTACTTGACCCCAACATGATTCTGAATCCGTATAAAGTTCTTCCACCTGCTGTATTATCCAAAAGTTGAGGTGATAATCTAGAAAATTCAATTTGAAATCTTAACAGCTGAATATACTTTTATGGGGTGGTTTTCAACTGAGCTTTTCCCTACTTGGAATAAATTATATGTAGTTCCTTGATCTTAATGTAAAGGTTGAAGTGTTTCTAAGATAAACATTTTCTCCCATCTTAATCCTACTCGCATCAATTTGATGCCTTCATAGGTGTGGTGATTCATGCATCTTCTGAAAAGATACTTTCGGGAAACTTTGAGCAGTTTAGGTGTTCTGTTTGTACTAATGCGAGATGGGTAACAAATAATATTTGTGGTACAATGATGTGGTAATAGAGAGCAAACACATGATCTTTCCTCATCTCTTGCTTATAGCCTCCATTGGCAAAATCAAGATTGTCATTTCTTGTCTAATATTTGATATAGAAAGTTGGCCACATAAATCTGTTTCATTTTAATGTACCAAACATGGCCTAGGGGCTTGCACTGTGGCACTTATTATTATGTGTTAATTTCTTGAGTGCAGTAGCGGCATGAAGCAATAAAATCCACTTATTTCCTATTTATGAACTAATGTTTTGTTTTCATCTGACAGTTCCACCACAGAGAGAGGTATGCTCTAGTGAAAAAGAAGACACTTGACATCATAAATGACTTGAATCTCTATAATGCAAGAGGCATCTCGGAGAGAATCTTGCTCTTCCATCCAACCCTTCAAAATATGTATTCTACTGTAGAGAAATTGCAGAGATTATGTTGAAAGGAAAAATTCTATTTGTACATAAAATTTGTGCTTCAATTTTTACATACATGCGCGTGACTGTGTGATGGCCTTTGATTTGAATTTCATGTGTAAGAAAATGGGATTCTACCAAGTGTCGTGTGTGAAAATTACACAAGACATTACCTATGAATAGAAGAGTTTACATCTTGATTGCTTTGAATCCTGTTGATGAATAGATTTACCATTTAAGGGAGAAAAAGTGTTCCCATCTCAAGGCATGTTTGATTGTCAAAAGTTTTCCATGAAGAACCACCTAATTGCCAAACTTTTTCGTGTTTGATAAAATTTTCCCCGAAAATCATTTTCCACCTTTTAGTTTACCACATTTTTCTTGAAAAACAAAGAAAACATTTTCCGACAAGGGTTTAATGTCTTAGAATTCTCTTCGCATGTCAATTGAACCTTGTTAAACAAATGTTTCTAGTCCAACCAAATTATACCACAGTTAAGGATATACAAGGGATATAGCAACCAAGTTATTATATGTTTCCCTCGTCGCTTTAGCACTACAAGTTTAACCACGAACAACTATACGAAAGAATCAGTAGAATCAGTAAAAGGGATCCCAAAAAATAGAAAGAAAACTACATTTCTTAATCTTTCCTTCTGTTATATTTTAACAAATTTAACACATTCTCATACACTAGAAATGTAATTGAAGCAGCGGGAGCATTCTTCAACACGTTTGCGGTGATGCCCTTATAGAAACCTCGTACACCTTCATACCTGCAAGCCAAAAAAAGAGAGAGAACATGACCTGTCTGGAGAATAAATATAGAACAATATGATCAAGTTATATAATTTCAAAATTTTATTTCAATAATACCAACTAAAGCCAGGAACCCCCTTCCAAGGATTTCACGGCATTTATTGTGGTGGGTGGGAGGCACCAAGTGTCTTGAGTCATTTAACTCGTTTTCGGATGGAGAGAAAGTTGGTCTCTGACGATTGATTATAGTTGGATATTCAGTCTCAGAAAGTATTGAAATATTTTTTAAATTCACATGACCTTTAAAGTATACAGGTTCTATCTCGTAATCCATTACAACTTGCTTAAAGTTTACTCACCGCGAAGTCTCCTTCACAACATGCCAACTATCCATATATCTTGGAATCCCCTGAGTGCTAGGGCGTCGCTACAATGGAGGATAATGATAATTAATTACTGCAAAGAATATGTATTGGAATCCAAAACATACGTATACCTAAATTAATCACTCTGCAGCTCTGCCCCCTCCATCATACGGTTTGAACATAAGAATTGTGTGCATAGAGATACAAGAGAGTTAGTAAAGATTTCTCACCTGCAAGCGAGCTCGAATAACCTGATAGCGCGATCCAAAAGTTCATTAAAGAGAAAAAGTAAAGATATTAATTATCTCTCAAATCTTGACGAGGAAGCTTCGGGTAATACGAAGTCTTTCATTCAGTGTATTTGTTCTTCTGCCTACCTGAAAGGGATATGTCAAGAGAATGGCAGCTAGTTTCGAAGAAGCCCCTAAAAATGCATAATCAAATGAATCCTGACACAAGTAAACACAAAGCTCAAAAACCATAAAAGTTACTGGAAAAGAGACTGTTCGTAAAAGCTAATTTCTCCAACAGACAGGATGATCTGATCTATGTAGCAAGAGGAGAAACAAATTCAAGAAAGATATGAAGGCATAAAATGAGAAAGATAAGCAAGGAAATAGTTCTTATGACCACAAAATAAGCATTTGTTTTAGAGACTGACCAGTGAATTATCAGCATTCATGACTTTATTTTCATTTCTCTCCGTCCTAAAATTGATAACAAATTTGCGAAGTTCCTCATATGCTGTGAACTGAATAGCACCATGTGTAACCTGCTGAACAGCACCAAAACCAGTAAGTTGAACTGTCTCAACGTACAAAGCTATCCTCTCCGTTAACATTGGTATACTGTGGATAAGAAAGAAATTGACAATTGAAAACATCAAGCCCAACAAAAATAAATGGAATTATACATGGCATTCATAGTGTAGATTAATAGACATATAAGTGGGTGTTTGTTCCCATTATGAGTCAATGAATCAAAATTTGATGAACTGGGCGGTTTGAGATTTCGTAAGACACAGAATGTGGATAAAAATGTTACTAGTCAAAAGATAGTGATGGGTCCCGCAATTGTGATCAAAATTGACTCAATTTATAAATTGAAATATGAATAATGGGAAAGAAACACCCTCCACTTGAAGAAAACATCTAAATAACAGCAAAAGAGAAAAACACTAACCAGAAAAAGGCTAGGTACCAGACCTTTGTAGAGTGCCGCCCATCCCTCTTCTTTCATTATGGTTCTTAGGGCATCTGAAATTCTCAAGAAAGAGAGAACCTCACAGAGTTATTATAAATGGTTCAAAAAATAATACAAGGTGTAAACAAATCATCGAACTAACGTAAATTACAAAACAAGAATAATCATGCTTACGTTAAAATCCATAATAATTGCAATCGTGTACCAAAAGTTTAATTCAGTTGTTAATAGGCTGTTGACAAATTTATACCAAGATTGAAACATCAATCACCTCAGTTGCACATCCAAAAAGTCAAACTGTAAATACAGCAGTTGTCCATTACAGCTGGTTTCTACAAACGGCTGGTGAAATACAGCTATAGGAAAGGGTTATTAAAAATGCACTGAACTCAGCTCATACCCAAATCAAACCCATATGTAAATATATCTTTCACTACCAAAATGCACTAACTAATGGGAAACCAATAAAATTCAAATTTTATTTACTTATGAAATAAGAAATACTAGAAGCAATCCTAAAAATAGAAACAGAACAATTCTCTATTCTTAATCTTATAAATAACCAACTTGCAGTCACCCACATGAATGACATCGGCAGAATTGCAGATTTGTTTTTCAGGAAAGCACATCTATAGTATGTTAACATGAATTCGAAGTGTACCATGAAACCCAGAGTATGGATGAACTTGCTGAGGAGTCTGAAGCTGCAATCTTGTTTTCACCAACCAAACAGGATTGGTTCATAAGCTTACCTGAAAAAGTCACCAACTCATTTACATGAGCAGGACAGAACTTGAACCATCTGCTAGTATCAAATGTTTGAGGATTTTTCATATAACTGGAGCCATACAGCAGATAAAACATGCATGTCTCTAACAGATACGCTACTTAAATACGTAATAGCATTACCAACAATTTACTTTAGCAGTAACATCTTTTTGGTCCATCAAAAAGGGGAAAAAATGATGAAGAGGAAAGGGGGTGGGTTTATATTTGCACTATGAAGTACTGATTCGGACATGCGCATCCATCATGGATAAGTGTCGGATCTGACAAGTGATTTTCACAGGAGTTCCTAACCCCACCTGCCACCAATATGTTTTTTCTCTCTCTCTCTCTGTTTTTTTTTTTTTTTGAGAAATACCACCAATATGTTGATTAAAGAGTTCTCTATACTGAATTTCTAGGGAAATAAAATAAGACTTTTCTTCTTAATTAAAGAAAGTGTTATTGTTGATTTTATTCCTTCGTCCCATTTATATAGGTGACATTTCCATTCTCTCTTATCCCAATTATATAGTCTTGTTTCTATATTAATAATAGTTGTGTTTCCAAAAATATATCCTTATTTAATGCCTAGTTATAACCATTAATTTAAATTATCACTCTTTAATCATGGGCGTCGAAGATACAATAAATAATATAAAATGGCCGATCGAACAGCTTTTCAGGTTAAGGACTTTAGCATGTGTCAATGGAGGCAAAGGTCATTAATTCAAGTCTCCACACCACCCAATTAAATGAAATATTTACGCGTTAAGACTTCGATGGGAAAAAAAATAATAAAAATTTGAACTACATGTAGGGGACACGTTGAAGATACAATAAATTATATAAAATGACCCAATCTAACAACTTAAACTTTTAATCAAAGGGCATTACGAGCAATTCTAATGTTAGGGGGAAAGCCCAAATATGGGTCCCCCAACCCTTCCAAAGCAAATAATGTACGTGAAAATGGGGAATATGTCTTCTTGGGTGGAAAAAGGTAAAAGAGTGACCAAATTTGGACCCTTTTTTCCCTTTGATCCATAATTTTGAATGTTTAACAATCAGAAAGTGTTATCTAGACATCAGTAAGACCCAAAAACCAAAATTGGTACTTAATTTCAATTAATATGAATCTTAAAAAAAATAAAAAAATAAAAATCCATAATCAAACTTTCACCCAAATTTTCCACCCTAACATTATCTGAGACTGACACGGGGGGGGGGGGGGGGGGGGGGGGGGGGGGGGGGGGGGGGGGGGG
>CAVNYN010233229.1:0-31795 GCA_963692815.1 Nyctanthes arbor-tristis
AAAGGGGGGGAGTCTCCCCCCCCCCCCTGTGCTGCCGGAAATGGTAGCCAAAGGTGCTGCCATTTCCGGCAGCCTTTTGGGTGCTCCCCCCTTTTAAATTTTTTTAAATATTAAAATAATTATTTTTTGTGTATTTTACCAAAATACCTCTAAAATGAACAGAAGAATAAACGGTTTCTTTTCGAGGGACCTTAGATGTAATGATTTTGAAATGTTGAGGACCCCCAGAAGGAAAACTAAAGGTTGGGGACATAATCTCAACAAAGTTGAAAGGTTGGGGATAGTAACTGTAAATTACCCATTTTGTTAATACTTGCTTGGGTCAACCCTTTGTGTGAGCGTGGACAGAAACCAGGGAAAACCCTACCGAACATACCTATATACGTAGAACTGTACATGAGAAATGGATGTTTGATGAATTCTGTATGACAAGGGTGAACTTGTTTGAACGGGAACTCTACTTTTATGTAGCTCACTTGACAGTACATTGTATTCAGCAAGTTTAGGGGGTCTTTTGATGCTTGTTATTTTTGCCTGCTATAATGGGCATATTGTATTGAGCTAGAATGAGTGATGAAGATTTAGTGGGTCTTACAAATCAAGTGGTTGGCAGGACCATAACGGGAGAAAATAATGAGAGCACTGCCATCATTGTTCTAACGTTCTTTCTTACCATCAGATTGTATCAGCAATGAGTTTGTTTTATGATCTTTCAGGGGAAGAAAAACCCTGGTCCATGCTATCTATCCGTGAAGGCGTTCTTGGATCAAGTGAAGAATGCGAGAGAGATGCAAGTGGACAGGTAGGAACCGTTTCTTCCGTCTAATTAATGTTTCTAAATTTCTTATTGTGAGGGCAGTATTATACCTGTGAATCCCGTGGTTCTCTTTTATAATATAATTTATATATTGAACATTCTATTTCTATACATAATGTCTTTTTTTCATCGTCGCATGATTACACATTTGGGAGAAGTAAACTGAACTTCGGTTGAAATACTTGAGTTCTGAAGTTACTTAGATGACTGTGACCCTGTCTTTGGGCTAATTGGATATCTGGAATATACACGCCCTAGCATACCACCGTCTTAGAATGTGTATGCATTATTATGCCCCTGCATCTAGAATAAGTGTGGATTTCAACCAATTGATATGACTCACGCACAGATTAATTTTCAGTTAGGTCCTTCGATGTTATGCCATAAATGGACTGTGGGCAATCTGAGTTCCTTCTTTTACATGGCTTGAGTATTAGTGATCTCAGAACTCTCTCTCTCTCTCTCTCTCTCTCTCTCTCTCTCTCTCTCTCTCTCTCTCTCTCTCTCTCTTTTCCTTTGAAATATTATTATTGGAGTAAAAAAATCATAGCAGCATAATTGATGAATCACAAATAACTTATAGCCCTTTAGAAATCTGGCTCCACATATGGCTTAGTAGTTATCTTTTTGGGTACTAAACTGATCTTGCACATCTTACTGTATACTGTAAAAGAGTTTCAACTTTTAGCAGTTGAACAATTTAATAAAATGGTATTCTGGATGCGGATTATTTACAGAACTGTGTAAATGATTTCTCCAGTATAGGGACTATAACTAATAGAAGCATTTTTAATTAAAATTGTTCTGGTAATTGTCTTTGGCATGTCACGCAGCCTTGTTTTATTGCTTAATGCTGACTTCAAAAATATTGCATAATTTTATTTACTTTTTTGATTTTGACAAGAAAAATTTATTTTTTCCTCTTGCTTCAGAACTTCACCTTTTCCTTTATTTTATCTATAGCTTTTGGGTAAATGTGACAGAGGCAAAGATTTGTTTCTTTGCTTCTACAAATATTTCCCCATCTAATAATATCTACTGAAATGATTCAGCTGGCATATTCTTATGCGGATGAGGGCTCCCAAAGAAGGTTTGTGTGATCCTATTGCACCCGTTGAGCTACCCCGCTCATTGCATGTGTTTCAGCGTGTTCCCCAAACAGATTCACTAAATGAGGTGATTATTTATTTATTTATTTATTTATTTTCTCAATGCATCTTCTTTGCAATCTTCTCCCCCACTATTACAGAACTTCACAACTTTCTCGTGAGGGTGTTTGTATATTTGGAAATTCAGTTTTACTACCATTATGTCGAGAAGTTAAAAAAATATCATGTGCTTCACTAGAATGACGAAAAATACCTCCTACCTGTATCTCATAAGTATGTAGTCTCAAGAGACGGATACTACGATGGAATTGATTTGCATACCTTATGATTGCTTCCTCCTCATAACTCGATTCTCTGGAAACATGACTAAGATGGAATAACCATAGCTTCTTGTGCATTTCTCAGGAAGGTTGCCACACATTTCGTGGGGGATGTTGGAACTACTTCAGCATAGGTAAGATACTGTGCCTTCCCAAAGAACCTTTGTATGGTTATCTATTTCTATTATTCGCAGTCAACATGAGAACATATCTGACACGCACGCATCTCCTGAAACTCAATCAACATTTTATGGTTGTCGCTCTTCAACTTTTGGTGCCAACTTTCTTGTTTAACCACCTAATCTAAAAGTTTCAGCTGTTAGAGAGAAAACTGGTGTATTAAATTTAGTTATTAATTAACCTGTTCCTTCACATGTAGGCTGAATTTCACTTTTCCTATTAAAGGCCAAATTAGCCTACAATTCTATGTATTATAAATGGGTGGTCGTGAGGCTTGATCATAAGACGTTACCTGCTACTTACCATTTAAGACTACCTGGTTGAAAGGTTCAAGATTTATAGACAAAGCATAACATTTTTTCTTTTTTAATTTAATTTGGTTCTCAACATTTTTATTTATCCTTTGACATTTTAAAAATATGGCTCAAGCACTTCTCTTGAAGCTGCAACGATGTTAATATTTCCTCGCCTATAATTTTTTCAT
This sequence comes from Nyctanthes arbor-tristis, assembly GCA_963692815.1. Classification (NCBI taxonomy): domain Eukaryota; kingdom Viridiplantae; phylum Streptophyta; class Magnoliopsida; order Lamiales; family Oleaceae; genus Nyctanthes; species Nyctanthes arbor-tristis. Next base: position 2,911 of record CAVNYN010233229.1, read on the forward strand.
TTTTACTTTAGCTCTCAATGCTAGCTAGGAAGCTGTAATGCTCGCAAACTTTGCAGGACATGCTATATGCACAAACTACATGTTTTGTGGAAATCCTGCATATGCTTCATTGGCCTCATTTTTCTTGTGAGAATCTATCAGTGAGCCAGTGAGTGAACTGGAGTTTGTCTGTTTTAACTTTTTTATTCCATAATTTCTTTGTAATTCCAACAACTTGAGGATTAGTTCAGAAGTTTCTTTTTAATTTCAAAGACTTCAAGGGTTAATTGGGTAGAAAGGGTGAGAAAACATGGTTCTTAAGTTGCTTTACACTTGTTGACATATATATTCAACTATTGTCTTACCATATGAGAATATTGAGTAAACAAAATTTCTTTCATCGCAGACCATCTTGGGGTAAAAACCTTCGGGGATTTTGTTGAACCTAAGTATGTTGAATAGTATATATTGTTTTCATTTTTTGTCTATGTAATCATGCACATATACAACTTGAAGAGCTACGTATTTATTTCAGGCAATGCCTCTTTCATGCTGTATTGTGCCTGCCTCTGATATTTGCTTATGCTCTGTCGTCTCTCCTTACTTCAAGCAGACTAAGCATAGAACAGTGTATCAGAAGTACGATCTTAGAGAACTTAACCCAGTTAGGACTTAGGACTTGAATTGACTGTCTTTGTTTACTATAAGAAGTATAAAAAGAGGAAATATCATTACTAAAACTCCAGGATTTCATTCTGCTATATCAGGTCCATGCTTTAGTTTCTGAGTTTATCTGGTGGCTACATTATGCTATTCTTAATGCAGGGATGGATGCTCAAGTTTCTTACGCATTTCATGAGGAGAGAAACCTACAACCTGAAAAATTCAAAAATCAACTAGTTAATCAGGTAAGCAGCTTCTTAATCTACAACGTTCGTGGGAGATGAGATGACATGTTTTTTGTTTAGTGAAAGAAACCATATATCTCATATTTTAGGCAAGTCTTAGTTTTTATTTCAAAATCCTATGTCCTTTCTGAATTCAATTGTTCAATGTCTTCTCTATGGTTTTTATTGTTTGTAGAAGTTTTGGAAGTTATTTCACTTTGCTAACTAACTCTTAACTGTTATTTATTTATTTTTTTCAAATTGCAGCATGACAACCTTTATGGTATTACTCTTCAATGGATTAGCTCTTTCTGATGTAGAGTTTCGATATTTGGAAAAGGAGAATTGTCCACACATACAAATTGGCAATTATGTGCAAAACTGAAAGCATGAAGATACTTATTTCTCAAATATATTTAAAAAACGCATGACAGTGGATGTGGTGGGGGAATAAAATGACATAACAGTGGTTTGTGTCTGCTGGATTGCAATGGATGTGGTGGGGGAATAAAATGAAGTTTAAGAGTAGAGATTCAAGAAGAGAGAAATCTTGGATACAACAACCCCCCCCCCCACCCAAAAAACCCCCAATCGGGGTGGGTGGGTGGTGGCATTAGTAATAGTAAATGAGACGAAGATCATTTTCCTGATCAAAAGGCGTGTAAAAAACAAATGAGATTTCTCTTACGTAAAATTTTTGCCATTTGAGATCAAAGATGAGTAATATCATTTTCAAGAGAGGGGTGTGCATGTGTCAACTACACAGTTAGAAGTTTCATCATTTTCAACTTGAGAGATTAACAAATTCTCATGCTTGGTTGTTGGAATTGCTATGTTCGGTGGAAAATCCTCAATGTGTCCTTTCAAAAAAATTGTGTGGATATAAGTTTTGCTCGGAATCAAAATTGTGGCCATGGCATATTATTTTCTAATTGGTTCAATTGACCCACACTAATTTATCATTCATGAGTTATTTGACTAACCATGTTTGTGATTCCGTAACTAGAAAAAGTATCGTTAATGTTGTACTAGTTGTCAGGTTGAATGGTCGTGACCCATATGTTGTCAGGTTGTCTCTAACAGACTTACATCGATAGCTCTTTATCTTTCAATAAACTTTGTGTTCACTTCCGTAACAAGTTCTTTGGTTCGATCATGGCCCACGGGTTACATCATCGGTGTAAACTCTAGACCTATTTGTTGATCTTGTGATGCTTCTCGAAATATTGGGAATGCTCATTAGCTTTTTATTTTTGTCTTAGTTTTTAAACAAATTTTTATCTATTAATCGGTTATATTTTTTTGCTTTGACTAGAGTACCTATGCAAAGTTGAGCTGTTCACAAGGATGGTTTTGTCCTTCTCTTATGGATTCATCCTCAAGGTTAGTAGCGTTCCATCAAGCTTTACTATACTTTCAGGGTTTTTACTATGCTCAGTTGTGACCTGTGTTGTTATATTTTGGACAAGAAAGACAGTGATTTTAACTGGGCCTCCTTTTGTTTGCTAAATGTTTGTACTGTGTTGATGGCAGCAAAAGTTTTTTTCCAAGCCTTTATGTTATTTTTCGTGCTTTGAAATAATGATAAATAGACCTAATTGCTTCTCCAAAATTTTATTGTTGAAGATGAAGTGCACTTGATGTATGAGAAACCTCATTCTCAACTAAAAGCTCCCATAAATATCTAATTATCTATCCAGACCTCATTACTGATGTTATTTTCTCTAGAATGTAATCCTTGTAAAAGATAGATCATTTTTTTTCCTTAATCCATCATGGGAAATATCTAGCTGTTTTCTATGGGTTCCTTCATATCTCAATTCTAACAGCCTGCCGGTGTTCAGCAGAAACATTTCTCAGCTGGCAAAAGTTAAAATCATGAAAAAGCCAGGTCAATGGAGCGATCTTCACATTCCTCGTGGGTAAGCATTAATTTTTTTAGGTTAATTCTTTGGAAAATGCTACTTAAGGTAACTTTTCTCACCAAGAAATCTATCTATATGCAGCATCAGATCCATTGTCTGCCTAAACTTGCCTAGCTTTTCAGGGGGTCTTAATCCTTGGGGACATCCTGACGGAAAGAAACTTTACTCGGTTAGTGTTCATTAGTAACTGGAATTTAAACTTCGTTTCCCATGGATTGAGTTTTACTTCCCTTTCTATAACAGAAGGAATTGACTCCTCCATATGTTGATGATGGTTATCTGGAGATTGTTGGTTTTCGGGATGCATGGCATGGGCTTGTCTTGTTTGCTCCAAATGGTCATGGAACTCGTCTCGCTCAGGTAATATAAATTTGACTTCGATAATCAATATGATTCAAGATCTTCTTGTGCTTTTCGTATTAAAAGTTGCCAAGTTTGTGAACATCAGCTTATTTACATACAATATAAATGAGAGCCTTGCTTAACAGATAGCAGTACCAGGACCTTGCTTGAATCTTTATTGGATACCATGGTTAATTAGAATGATCACACGACCAGTATTGTCTTCTTACTATATCTGGAAACTGCAGTCACACAAAGAAGTACACAAGATGCACGCTAGTTATTACACCCAATCTCTCTCTCTCTCTCTCTCTCTCTCTCTCATATTCCAATTTCCATATGCATTCCCTATTCGATTCTTTCCGAGGAGACCAATGTCGCCATTTTCCGGCAAGGAGACACCCAGTGATGCAGCAAATAACACCAATGATGCATTCCTTGAGCTTCTATGACCTTCATAGGCTGATTTTAGAACCAAAAAAAAAATCAAAAATTTCACACTTTTTTTCACTGAGTTGAATTCGAAAACTTTTGATCTGAAAGAAAGTAGCTCATTTTTAGACCTCTAGTTGTTTTCTTGGATGAGGCATTGCACAATAATGAAAAGGAAAAGATTTGGATTCTTCATTTTTCTGTATAAATGAGAAAGACATGGAGAATTTTGGGTAATTTTATAGAGAGGGGGAGAAAATGGGGGAAATGGATGGAGATTGGAGAGTGGAGCAGATTGCCTATAACAGACCAAGGTTTCGGCGACGTAAAAGCCCGTTGATTTTGAAAGACCAAAAACGTGTCAAGATTCTCTCCCTATAATGGGTTGTCCAATGTTGAATGGGTGGAGGGTAAATTAGTCTTTTTACTGAGTTGCCAATCATTCTGGCTATTTTTCGGGACGTCCTTTTCTAGTCCTGTAGCGCTGCTCATTGTTTTAACTTGGTAAAAAGATAATTGCGTCGGAATGATTATTGTTCGTAAGGCGCATATAGAGGTGTCAAGATTTTCCTACCTGCGGGCCGCCCAGCTTGCTGCAAGTGCCACTTTTTTTACTGTTTTAAAATTTTTTATTTATTTATTTTTTTTGTATTGTCCTGTCAATTGTCATTTGCCAACTTAATTGAGATTTACTATAACTATAGTGATACAAATTAAAAAATAGTTATTTGTGTTAAAACTAGCTAGTGGGCTAGGCCAGCCACTTTGACACCTCTAGGTGCATAAATTTACCGTGTTCACACATGTAACTATGCAAGTTGATGATCATGCAATAAATTATATTATGGTAATAATATTCACACTACAATTTTTGTTAGTGACACCATGTGTCTTTAACTTTTGTTGATTGTTGCAATTATGATCATAATTTTTTTCATTATATTTATAACAATTTTACTTTTCTAAAAATTCTATTATTAGACAAAAATGGCACTTATCTGTCCCCAAGTGTTTTCAAGTAAGTAAGATAAGCAACAAATATAAAAGTTTGCTAATTATTTTAACAAGGGTAATTTACAGTTACCGTTCCCAACCTTTCAGTTTTATTGATATTACGTCCTCAACTTTTAGTTTTCGTTCTAGGGGTCTTCAACCTTTCAAAATCGTTACACTTAAAGTCATTCAGATGGAAACTTTTTATTCCTCTATTAATTTTGGAGGTATTTTGGTAAAATAAAAAATAATTATTTTAAAGTTTAAAAAAATTTAAAAAAAAAAAAGGAGACCCCTCCAAGGCTAATGGCTGTAAACTCTGCGAAAAATTGAAAAATTTTATTTTGACTTAAACCTTGAATGATGATTTACTATAAAGATTCGGTAAGTGATTTTATGAAACATGTTATAATAATTTGAAAACATCTTTGTAATCAGCTAATTAGCCGTGACATTTAATAAGAAATTGAAAACATTCTTGTAGACTATAATGAGGACGAAAAACTGTTTCTTGAATTTGTATCAACTATATTCATTGGTTAGTAATATTACCAAATGAAACACAAAGGCAAATCGGGTAACGAGTTTGAGACCAAAGAAGACTTAAATAAGAAATACGATACTATAATGGTATAGTCAAAAAGCCAAGGACTTAATTATAAAATGTATTAAGTTGAAGGATTCATTAAATGAAAGGTAGAAAAATCTAGAGAATGTTTGGACTATTGGGTTTATTCACATGGATGAATGAGAGAACACTTGATAATTTTAAAAACAAGAATTCTCATGAATGTACAATTGGAGCTATTTCTATTGGTTAGGTATTAATGTCTTAGGGACAATTGGGAGCCCTTTCATTGGTGGAATCCAAGGACTTTTAGAAACTAATTGAGGGAAAATTCGTCTATATATTGAGGAGAGCTTAGAACACCCTTAAGAAGTCTTCAAATACCTATCATTTGTCTTCCAAATAAGCCTTTCCTCCTATACATATAAGACCCTACTTGGAAAGCTACCTTACTTGAAGAATATCAAAAGGTTTGAAGGTATTTGAGCCACATCTAGACATTCACTAATCCTTACAAGGAACAAGTGTAAGGTAAGTAACTAATGACTTGGTTTCCATTGGCATGCCATCTCTTTGTGAAAAGAATAATTATTTAATGTCTTATGATGATAAGAAATGAAATGTTTTCTTGCATATACTTCACCAGTATTGCCCTACTCGTTTTGTAATGAATGACTTTGAATTGTTCTCATGCTATGACTTATTCTATGACCCGGGATAAGAATGATTGGTATGGTGTCTGCTTTGATTGATAATGCTTTTTGAAATTTTGGTAAGGGTCAACCGGAGTTATTGTAGATCCATGTATCATTATATTGCCATAAGCAATTTGACTGGGCCCTATTATGCATTTGAATAGGTTTGTGTATCTTTTACTTATTGAACTTGTAATTGAAAAATGGTTTTTCTTGAAGTCTTGTGGCAAACCGATACATTATGTTACTCACGGGGTACCTAGTACTCACTCAATATTTAATTAATTTTGTAGATGTTCATTCGTACAGTGTTTGAAAGGCAAGCCGAAACTTGGAGCTAGAACTCAAGCGGGAGTCAGATATCACAAGTAATAGAGACGGATTTGTGGGGATACTATGAAGACGCCTCATAATTTCTTATGTACTTGGGCACCACTTATGAGCTTAATGTATATTGTGCCTTCACTACGTCCACATTTATCACAACAAGTTTATGGTAGATAAACCCATACTTTTCACATAATATGACTATATGATAGTAGAATAAACTTAGTGTGTACTATGAAGAAATGACTTTTGTATGAATTGTGAGTCTATTTTCCATATAAAGGCCTACCAATCTCATAAATCGGCAAGTTAATAATAAAGTAAGTTTAGTAATATCAATTGTCCTTTTATGCCAATTCCGATATGGTTGTGTAGTAAACAAGAATAAAAGATAGATATTCAATCTTTGTTTCTAAGCTAATCATAAGATAAGAAAAGAAAAGAAGCTCATGGAAGTTTAGACTTGTATTTAATGATGTGATAAGTAACTTTGGAACTTAAAGCTATATGAAAATCAATTAACTAGTGAATTGTCTCATCACACGTTGTAAATATGAATGATCAACTAAAATGTTCATCTATAAAAGCAATTTACTTAATAAGGAAAATCGACAAGCAACGAGGTGTGACAATGGCTGCTGGAAATGGCAGCCAAAGGTACTACCGTTTCTGGTAGCACAGGGGGGAGACTTCCTCCCCCTTTCTTCTGTAGAAAATGGCATCACCCAGCAGCCAAAGATGCTGCTATTTCTAGTAGCAGGCTACCATTTCCGGTAACACTGGAGGAAGTCTCTTCCCTCCTCTTCTGACAACCAAAAGGGGGGAGTCTCTTTCCTTTCCTGCCATTTTCGGCAGCCTTGGGGTGGGAGAGTCTCCCATTCTCTTTTTTTAAATATTAAAATAATTATTTTTTTTTTGTATTTTACCAAGATACCTTCAAAATTAACAGAAGAATAAATGGTTTCCGTCTGAGGAGCCTTAGGTGTAACGATTTTGAAAGGTTGAGGACTCTCAGAAGGAAAATTAAAGGTTTGAGACGTAATTTCAACAAAGATGAAAGAGTGGAGATAGTAGTTGTAAATTACCCTTTTAACAATAATAACGAAAATTTTAGATAAAAACCATATTGTGATTGCAAAGAGTATGTAATTTACTTAATTGAAAAGTTGAAAAAATAAGAATACACCATGAAAAAATTTAGGAGACATATATGAGACGTTAAGTAAAAATTCAGGATGTCTACAATAAATAAAATGCAGTGTAACTAGCCAAACATATAGTATTAATATAATCCCCATTATGAATTTCTGTATTTGTGAATGACCTTTTTACCCCTTATCATTTATCGATTATAAATAGAGGTGGTTGTAATCACACTAAAGAATTAGAAAATCTACTATTGTTTCTTCTCCTTCCCCATGAGATATTTCTTGATCTTGTCTTTATTTTTTTCAATTTAATAATAATAATACTTTTCTTAAACAATATATATATATATATATATATTTTTTACCACTCACTATCATACCTCATCTCTTCCATTTTATGACAATAAAATAGACGAGATATTTTTGACTAACTAAAATGTAAATAGATCAAAACAGCCATAGAGGTTTCAGATTTGGCAATATTTCTATAAGAAGTTTGGTTTTAACAGTCAATAAAACTATACCTCGAGCTTGGATTTTCAAGTCAAGGCATTTCGTTAAGGAAAAAAATAAGATATAAAGAGAGCTTAGCTTTGCTTATGTGTGACAAATAGAAACATTTTTTATTTCATATTTTTTAAAAGTATAAATACAATCTACAATATAAGTAGTACAAATGTGTAAAGAATTCTATCTAAAAATAAAGTTCAAGTAAATAAACAAACCAACAATACCATTATAAAAACTCAACAAGTACAATTGATGAGCATTGAACTCGCCACCTAAAGAATCCTAAGACTAACTTGGCAAATTGCTCAACAATTCATTGGCTTTTATCTCATATTTTTATCCCAACATCGTACATTCATTTCAAAAACTGAGATTGTTGCAAAGGGGGGGGGGAACTGAGAAAGTGTTTGGCAACTCTTTAGATTATAATATAAATTATAATCTGCTACGTGATAATATTTTATTAGTTAATTTTTGAAAAAGTCAAAATTTGTAGACTTGACTTTTACTTTTTAATTTTCTAAAAAAAAAAATAAAACTAATGAAATGGTGTCATGTGGCAGATTATAATCTAGATTATAATCATAAAGAGTTGCCAAACACTTTGTGAGATTATATGTAGTTGACTAATCACTTTCTACTTATTAAATAATAATTCTCAATATCTCTTTATTTATTATTATTCCAGTTCTGAATTTAAAATTTTATTTAAGTGAAAACTAACTTATGATAAGCCGAGAACTTAAATGTTTTAGATTAGATTTTCCTGTATGGGGAAGATTCGTTCTACTTAGTGTATTTATTACTATTTATTTTAAATTCTTTACATTGTATTTCAGTATGATTTATATCCATACGTGTTTTTGTACTGTTAAAATGTAAACTGCAATTATGCTTCAAAAAACTTTAACTATCTTTATTTCAAAAAAAAAAAAAAGAAAACTTAACTAGCTCATATTTTTTCAAAATAAAATTTAACATTTTAACAATCAAAATGGACAATTTCAAAATTGTAAGCTTGAGAAGCAACTGGATAGATAGCCTCCATCATACCAAAATAATAATAATAATAATAAATAAATAAAAGAAAGGGATCACCTGCTCACGAGAAAAAAAAAAGTCGCTTAAAATTAACGAAAGTGGTAATTTCACATTTCGTCCCTAGTTTTTACAATTAGTATTGTCTAAGTCCCTAATCTTTTTTTGACTTGATGGGTCCCCCACCTTTTAATAACTTGCACAACTGGTCCTTTTAATAGTTTCTATCAATTTTTCCGTTAAGTCCCTAGTCAAATTATTATTTTATCTCTTATATTGTTAAATATGGACATTACGGACAGAAACCTTCAAGAAAGACGACCATACGAGTTATTGAAAGGTTGGAGACTCAAAGGCTCAAAAAAAAGTTAAAAAACTCAAGTGATATTAATTGTAAAAATTAGAGACGAAATGCGAAATTAACCTTAAAGAAAAAGGGAGAACACTCGTGTCCCTATTCTTTCCTATAATTAATTATGACCATCATTTCCCGAATCTTCCACTTGGTTGCCATAATAAAATGTTATAACAATAGGCCAGCATGCGGTATTTTTATTTGGCAAAAATTAGCCCCCATTTTTCAAAAGTTAGGTGTTGAGATTTGTACAGAAATAACAAAGCGTCAGATATCTAGCGATATTATGGCGTTACACGTTAACGTGCCACGTAGAGACGCGGCAACGTATAAGAAATTACTATTCGTTTTTAATAGCACTAGATGTCTGATATCTTAACACTCTATTCAAGATTCGTATGGTAAAAGTCGATCCCACGAAATATAAAACATGATTAGCTAGATCAAATTTAATTTTAAAACAAAAAAAATTATAGGGAAATTTTAAAGAGTGGCGCAAATACATAACACTAGAGATGCGACGCAATAAACGACACAATTTTTTTGAGTGATACTATAACAGTACAAAATATTAAAACACAATACAAAAAAATCTACAATAATTAGAAAAAATATCTATAATAATAAGTAGAAAAAAACCAATAATTTCATGTTAGTAAAATGAGGAAAACATTTTCCATATAAAATTTTCAATAAATCACCACAATAATATAACCTTGGGGGCAAATATGGTTTTTTCTTCGGTTAATTACACTTAGCATCCCTAACATTTTAAGTTTATTGAGATTACATCTCTAACCTTTAATTTTAGCTATGAGAACCCATAAACTTTCAAAAGTGTTACACCTGAAGTCCCTCTAACGATTTACATACATTTCCACCGTTAAAATCAGGGGTATTATCATAAAATACTAAAAATTAAATATTTTAATATTTAAAAAGAAATAGGGGGAGTTTTCCCCTCTGTGCTACCAAAATGGCAGCACTTCTAGCCAAAAATGGCAGCCAAAATCCAGCATCCATTGGGCCCCCCAATGGCTGTCGAAAATGGTAATAAAGTACTGTCATTTCCAACAGCACATGGGGAGACTCCCCCCTTCTCTTTTAAAAAAATATTAAAATATTTAATTTTTAGTATTTTACAATATTAACCCCTGATTTTAACGGTAGAAATGAATGAAAATCGTTAGAAGAACCTCATATATGATACTTTTAAAAAGTTAAGGGCCCCTATAATTAAAATTAAAGATTGGAGACATAATCTTAACAAACTTAAAAGGTTGGGACGCTAGGTGTAATTAACCCTTTTTTCTTTTGTTGGAATTTTTACGAGTATTAACTGTAAAACACGGGGAATCGGATTCATGAAAATTGGGAAGTCGATACAGAGCCAGGTGCGGGACGGCTATGGAAGCCGAGGAACCTTCAAAACAATCTCAACAAAATCAAGAAGAAGAAGAAGAAGGAAGCGCCAAACTTACGTGGCCTCGACAAGCATGGGCTTATCTATCGACCCTACGCCAGCGGTCTCCGTTACTCCAGTGCATAACCAACTTCTTGTCGATGGATCTTGTGGCCAATGTTTTACTCGCCGCGGGCGCATCGCCGGCGATGATACACTCAAGTGAAGAGATTCCGGACTTTACTCCGAAAGCCCAGGTGCTTTGCATTAACGTTGGAACACTCACGCCAACTGGCTGCCGGCAATGAAGCTTACAGTTCAGGTGGCGAATCAGAATAACAAGCCTTGGGTGCTGGACCCCGTTGCCGCCGGAGCTTCGGGTTTCCAGCTGAAGGCTTGTCTTGAGCTTTTACGGATGAAACCTACTGTCGTCAGGGGTAATGCGTCTGAGATTTTAGCTCTTTTTAAGGGGTCCGACGATTCCAATTCCAAGGTAAATTTGTGATTTCATTCTGTTTCAGCCCTCATTGCTCTTCTGGGGATTGTTGGTTTTGTTCTGTTTCAGCCCTCATTGCTTGTCCAAAGGCATTTGAATTTGCATTTTTCTTGATACAACTCTAGAATTTGCTAGGATCTGTATGGAATTTTCAAGGTACTTTTCTTGAAAAAAAACTCTGAAATTTTAGGTCAATTAAGCTATATATACTAGAAAGAATTTAAGGGGTACCTTCTGGATTTAGTATCAAGAAGAACTTGTATATCTTTTGATGATGTTGCAATGCTATTGCTTCATCCGTTAATGTTTTACTGGGGAGTCCAGAGTGATGCTAGAATTTTGCAGGGGGTTGACAGCATGTATGAATCATCAGATGCTGTTGAAGCAGCAAAGGCCCTGGCTCAAATAACTGAAACTATAGTTGCTGTGTCTGGAGCTGTTGACATTGTTACAGACGGCCTACGAGTCCTTGGTGCAAAAAACGGTGTTGCCATGTTGCAAAAGATTACAGCAACAGGATGCTCTGTAACTGCCCTAATTGCTGCATTTGTTGCAATTGATCCATCGCGAGCATTTGAAGCCACCGCTGCTGCATTATCTGTGTTTGGTGTTGCCAGCGAAATAGGCATGGACATGGCTAAAGGTCCTGCCTCATTGCGAATGCACTTGATCGATTCACTGTACGGGCTTGATCAAGATACCTTGCTTCGTCGCGTGAACATCAGCACCATTTGATCCGGTTACAGCAAATGACATACTCGTGTGTTCCCTCTTTGTATAGATATTTAGATGTTATTATCATCTTTTGGTGATATGAGACCTAACAGACGGCCATATTGCTTATTTTGCGGCGAGTATGTGGCTTTCTTTGGGAATGAAATGAATGTTAAGGCCGGTGATTGAGAGGGAAAAGATCGTCAATGTCAAAGTTTTATGCACGAAAGCAGGAAGCATAGAGAGTCGAATCTTTTGTTTCTCCTCCTCTGTGGTCTGTATCACTTCAAATCCTATTGCAAAGGATAAATGATGGGGAGGAAAACTGATTTTTGAGGAGTAATCAGAAGGAATCGAAGCAGAGTAAAAATCAGAAGCAGGTTAGATTCATTGTTTGATATACTGAAAGAACATTGATGCTTAAACAAGTCCTGTTTAAGACAGTTTAGAAAACAGAAACCTTTATTTGGATAATAGTTGGGAAGAATAATAAGCATTTATCTGTTTCTACATTGGCCTGAAGATTGAAAGATTTGACCACCTCATCGTCATCAAAGAATAGAACAGTAACATGTTTGGTTAAGCTTATGACGGCTGCTGCTTGGTTTATTATGGCATGTGGTGTCAAAATAAGAATGTACATAAGCAGCTTAAAAGCTTAGCCAAACATGCTTTACATTGTACCATACGGCAGGACAATATTATGTTGCAGCTCTCTTGTTGCTTCCTCCATGGACACTTCATGGTTCATGATCTTGTTCTGCCTCACTATTGGAGAAATCAGTTTCCACACTGCACTCGGGGATTTTCCATGTTAGTCCGAACTCAAATCTTGAGATGGAAACATTAGTCGTACTACGATCTAACACTTTAGATTAGATGAGATGATTCAACAATATGACGATAGGGACTTGGATATAAAGATATACAAAAGTTGAGTTTTTTCCCCTGGTTAAAATAGGTGCTTACGGTATATTGTCGCTGCAAACCACTCGTTAACGATCTTCACCCAGGTACTTGCCCAGCCAACGTCGATGCTCCATCTGATTTAGAGAACTGATTATGAAGGAAAAACACAAACAATCAAAGAAGTTTTGACTGGGTTTTAAGAACAACTGTAACATACTTTCTTGTCGAGCTCTCTAAATTCCAACTTATGAATAGCATCGCGAAATACATAGCGCCCAAAGAAAATACAACGTGAAAGAATCCATATTTATATGGAATGCCATCCTCTAACTGAACTTCATCTCTGCGAAACTGGAAATTTAACCAAAAAATAAGAGTTGATTCTGTCTCAGGAAAATGAACAATCCACATCCACGAGCAGGGGATGCATTTGAATTTACTGTCTAAATGTCTATATCGGAAGAAGCTTAACGAACCTGAAAAGTTTGCGAGTCAATCCCTGTCGAAAATGTGGCCATGACAATTGCACATATGGCAATGAGGAAGCCCTACAAGCAGATGTAAAACCAAAGACTGTAAGGACAAGCGAGTCCTTGGCGAATTTGTATAGGAGAAAAGCACTCTAGTTATTTTCTTGCTTTAGTAAGAGACAAGCAGATCTAAGAGAAGGTGAAGGAGGCCTTACAAATAACGTGGTCCAACTACCATGAGCATTTTCTTGCTTTTGGGGGCTGCATTTTTCACTGGCTGGCTCGCTGGCATGACACAATAAGAAATTAGAGGAACATAAGCAAAAAAAGGGTAATTCACATAAGCAACGAAGTGTATGCTCTGACTACTATGGTTAGAGAGGCCTTGGGGAAAAAAGGCCAGTCAGATCGCAGGCCGATCAAGGCCAGTTCAGGCCCATTGTGGGCCTAGTCGAGCATCTAATTTTGTTAGCGACTTCAAACTGGCCAATCATCCTAACACCATATCTTTAGATGGCGCAGACGGCAGAACATAAAGTGCTTGTTCAGCACAGCTATATGACCACAAATCGACAATAGACAATATATTGGCTTCTTCATCTTCTTCAATACCGTCCAGTACTATTTAAGTTGTCCACACCAAAGGCACAAGTAGAGACCATCAATATACGAGGAATCATTACCTTCTGATAGCAGTCCAACAAAGGAACACAACGTAAGATGCCATGATCCCTGAAGCGAGAAGGCCTCGATTCACCTGTCTTAAGCATGACAAGAGTCATTTATCAGATGCAAGATATTTTACTAGCATATATGCCAGCTAATGAAAATGCGTCTTCTTAGTTCCAATAGCATTTTTCTTATCAAATACATTTGCGTAAACTTAGGTTCCCCTGATGATCTGCCACAACTTGTATGATCATGGTGGTTTTTCATGAAATGAATCCACAGGAGATTGTTACCTTGGAATGCAAGGATATAATCATCATCACAACAAGCAAAATCACAGTCCACGTGATGAAGAATATGTTAAGAGTGCACGACGTTTTTGAGGCATACAGCATTTACATCATAACCAGGCCACAGACAGAGGCTATATAAAATATGGTTGACATGAATAATCCGAGGGAACATTTGCAAGTGACAAGTTAAGAGAAATGTGAACATGCCGAAATCATGGATCATTATGTATCATCATTTCGTTGATAAATTCTCTTGGTTGTACATACTACCTCAATTTATTTATTTATTTTTTTGACTCTGTACCTTGATTTATTTCTCTCATCAGGCATCCAATAGTTATTCCACCAGGTGCTAAATTCAATGACACTTATGAGCTGAAGTATCAAAAAAATCCTGCACCATGAGTTAAATAAGAAATAGATGTCAACTTCTTCATCTATCCATTACTCGACGCAGCGTATGACGAGAAAAGGCAATCCAGAGCCTTGAAAATCAGTAATGTGATAAAGTCACAAATTAGGAAGTTGGTTGATGATATTCAGAACAAAGAAGTTGTTTGAAGGTTACCCTGTACACACGAGCAATTTCACCTGCAGAAAGGACAGGAAAAAGTTTACATAGCAGGACAAAAGTGGAGAAATTTTTGAAAGGAATTACGGGAATTTAAGAGACAACTCTTCATATTGCTTTTGGGAAATATATTAGGCTACAACTTCAGTAATTACCTATATAGAATTTTCTGAAGAAAACTTGAAGAGTTACATATTTCACTATCATGCATACCGTATATTTGAATGTAAGACGAGGGAATGAAGAACGGGATCGCCAATGATATCGTTAACATAATGACTTTAAGCGAGCTTCACATAGCTTTATCGTGTTACATGTTGTAAGTAACATTATAACGAAAAATATCTAACTCATATGTCAAGGAAGCTAGACCAAACAAACAGAGGCAGAATAACTTATTTAACCAGCCCCAAGATTTATTGGAAACCTGGCTAGTTTATTGTTGAATGGTTGACCAACAGACAACATGCATAGATGAAAGACTTGAATAAAAAGAGTAGATAGAATTATTACAAGAATGAAGTGATCCTTGAGTTTCCTCTAAAGAAGGATACACAGCATCCTAAACTCACACGAAGAACTCCCATTGCATGGGAACAATCTTCTTGCTCACTTCCACAAGCTCCTGTATCTGCAGCCAAAAGAGTTTCAAAGGGATGAAAATATGACAATCCCAAATATGGAACTTCGAAAAATAGTTAGATCCTTTAAATATACTTAAATAAACCCGGAAGACTTAAAAACATCTAAAAAGCCGAGGAAAAATGTGAAGGACCTCAATTCATACTTGACAAAGAACTAGAACATGTAAGGAAGCAGAAAAATGTCGTTAGATATTTTTACATGTATCTCTATATAATATTGGACAGCTTGAAATAGATAACAATTCCATTGACAAGAAACTCTATTTATTGACGAGGGGGCAGAATAGTCTGACATACAATGTAGCAGTGGTAAAGCCTTTTCTCCATAGTCACGAAAGACCCAAGCTATAAGATTCGTTATCAAGAAAACCAAGCCATAGAAATAACGGGCTCCTAAAGATTTCCTCTTTTCTGTTGAGCATTTAATGATTCTGTGCACTGATGACTCTGATAATTCTTCCCATTGAGAAGCGTCAGTGTCGCTTACTCTAATTTCTACTATCTTAGCTTCAGCAGTTCCACCACGCTCCCCCATCCTGTAGACTCAGGAAACAAGACGACCTATTTACTTTAATAGACAATATACCAACATAAAACTAAAATGCAATCATGTGTCTAAAGATAAAATGCAGAAGACATTCACTAGTAAACCTTGAAGCAGAAATTTTATTGCCCATTACACCACCTGTATTCAAGGTTTAGTTTGAAATGGTATCAATTGGATGTTGTAAAAAATACATTCAACTGGTATAGACACAGATCTGCCAAAGATGATAAACTGCACAAATCTGTCGAGTACCGCCTTAGTGCCATCCAAGAAATTCCTCAAATATGCAATGTCATCAACCAAGCAGTAGGAGTAATTTCTAGTCATGTTAAAGAAAGTATCACTCAAGTTCTAACATCAACTAAACTTGTTTTAATGTACACAGTCATTAAGTCTTGAGGAGTGCTTTCATTAACATGACAGAAGATTACTTCTCAAAGATTAACATCAAGAAAACCTGTAATGTGCTAAAGATGGATTATGGATATCACTTGTGCACGGTTTGAGGGATACAATCAAAGTGCCGACATCACCGCAAAGGAGGACATAAAACATATTTTTCATGGACTACATCCTAATATATATGGTAGAAAGCAATTGCAATTCAAAAAAGAATAATAGATAAATAAGCAAAACTCATAGATCTAAAGGTGAAATCTCTCGCTATAAGAGATATGAAGTCCTAAATAAAATTACAAATTTTATTCACACCTCTCCCTTGCACATAAAACAGCACCTTTAAATATCTTTTATATAGTGTGATGAATATTAGGGCAATCTGCAGCAAGGAAATTGTTTAGCATGATCAATAGCCCCAAATACCAGCCTAAGAATTGTAAATCCATGTAGCAGCAAAGGAATTGGAAAAATTACAGAATTCATGTAAGTGTAAGCACCATGGGTTCCCTCCACCCAGATTCTTAAACACATTGTTTAAAACAAACAGATTTCATGTTGAGCTAGAAGAACCCTCAGTTTCAATTCATGACTCAGAAAATACAGAAAGTTCCCAAGATATCTGATTAATATATTCAACAAGCACAGCACTCCAACAATGTGGGAATTGATTCATACCAATAACTCAAGAAGTCACAACTGAATTTTTGCAGGACTTTTCTTTCTTGTTCCTGGAGCAGCAAGTAACTTGAGAGATCAGACTTGGGAGCAAAATACACTGCAAAGCATGAAAGAGAAGCTCCTTATATGTGTGGGGGTGTTTGTGTGTGTGTAAACAGCTACAGCACTTACTTTTCATTTTTCAAACGAAAGAATAAATTAATCTGACTAAAATAACAACCTCATTTTCTTACGAATAATAAACATTTCTTTCTTTTTCTTATGATAGTAATCAATCCAGAATTTAGAATAAAAGACAATAAACATGTTCACTTTCCAGCTAATGAGTTCTATTCCCCCGATACACAGAATAGTGCTGAAGCTTGAAAGTCCTCTCCAATAGCAGATATATATTTCTTTCGTTCTTTTTCTTCTTCCATATAATCCCATTTGCATTTAACGAGTTGGATTTTATCAATGAGTACGAATTGAACTGGTATTAAACATACAACCCGAACAATCATGTGCTCTACATTCTGTGCCAAGTGGGATCTTATCAATCACTCAAAGGCAATGTTCTCTAAAAAATATAATGCGTGAAAAAGCGTCCAGGGGATTCTTTGTGCCTTTTGCTGTGCTTAGGCAGGCTGTACTTTTTCACACTTAAGCTCAAAGCTTCTTATCCACATTTCCCACCTTTTCGTGCCTAGGCTCAAATTTAGCATTTTCTCGAACACTTCTCAAGATAAAAACCTTCTTTGTCCAAGATAGGATAACGCCCTTGTAGCATCAAGACACTGCTGAAAATACCATCATTCCTGGATCAGGCATTTGCTCAAACATTCTCAATGCTGCAACAAGATACCATGTACAATGAAATACTAGGAAACAGTAACACATAGACAATTGTAATACAAAGATCTATTGGTGTGAAATATGCTTTTGATTGTCGACTAAGACTGAAGCAGTGGGACAAACAGATGCAGACAAGATGAGTTAAACCATTTTCCTTGGACTCTAGAAAGAATGGGGCCCTTCTTGCACCTTAGCAGGAAAAGGGAAGGAATTTGCTTACCGTTGGAGAAAACATGGCGGTGCTCGAGGCAGATTTTCAATTCAGTGTACTGTACTAATTACTATTGCCCGGAAGAAATCCTTTACTTATTATGCATGCTTTTAACACAGAAAAAAGCATACCAAATAACATGGCACTCTAGAATTAAGTAACTTTAATCAAGACCTCCATTTTTTTAATCGCAAACTGGGAGCTCCACTGAATTCACGTTCCTTTAAAATTGAAATTTGAACGCTCATCATTTGGGAGCTTAAGAGATGGTAACGGGTAATGTAGTAAAATTGTCAAAAAAATAAGCAAATTCCCTGGATTCACAGAACTCTTGCCCCCCTTATCATTTTTTTCATGCTTCTTCTGTCGCATCATCATCATCATCATGATTATTATTACTAAAACTAAACTATTGTTAACTATTGATACAAGTCACATTTTCTTAAAATGGATAATTTATTTTGATGCGACAAAATGAGATTTTCATTTTTCTTAACAAACACAAAACTGCGAGTGCGAGTGTACACCCCAGCCCATTCTCAAGTGTCCAAGCAATATGCCTGCCGCCGCGTTGAGAATTAGTCATATTATGTTGTTTCTTTCACTGTTTAATTAACTAAACACCTTGGCCAAAACCAATAAATACTTTGCTTAGAATTTTCTTTTTTCGTGACCCCACATATAGCTTTTTCTAATGATACGAACGTTACATTGATAAGGCGTGTGATTTTACGTAGCTGGGTAGTAATCATTGGCTTTAGGTGGTGTCTTCTTGGGTGAGTCATTAGTCGGATTTGGTGGAAGTTGGGAAGAACTTTTGTTTTTAAGTGTACACGGCGGTGAGTTGATTAATCTCCCTAAAATTGTACTCAACCTGTGAGAAATGTATTAGGCCCCACACAAAAATAAATAAATAAATAAAATAAAATAAAACGCCTTCAATACTTCAGAATTTTTGAAGCTACACTATATATATATATATTTTTTTTTACCCTACTAGGTTCATGACGCGTTACCATCCTAGATTGCATAAATATTATCCTCAATCTGCTTAGTATCATCACTCCAGAACTGCTAGCCATTCAAATTCGCACTTCAGATGCCAAACATAACTTTTAAGATTCAAAATGAAGGGGCAACGTTAAGAAGAGGATTTCAATTGACACGTTGACATCCGGTGATTTCCAACCATGAAGGAAATACAAATCACAACTAAGATTCAATTCCAAACATGAAGGAATCATAATAATCAAGATTCCTAATCCGATGCTTTTGTCTCATTACACGACCACAACCGTTGCCTTTGGCTCCCACAAGGGATTTGTCAAAAAATTTTGGAATAATTTACTTTTTTTTGTCCACGTGTTTAGCTTTCTAAACATTTCAGTAGTCCATTCCACCCATGCCACCTCCCATTTCAGGGGCCGCCTTCTCATCCTTTGGTTGTTCAACCACAATAGCTTCCGTAGTTGTCATCAAAGAAGACACGCTGCAGACGACGGTACAACACTCATTTGTCAATACACAGACAAGCATGCAATGATTATTTCAGAGAGAGGAAATGACTAGCTTCACGAAGGAAGGGGTGCTGTTTCAGCTCACCTGGCAGCATCAGTTAGTGCCGTTCTAATGACTTTCAATGGGTCGATAATTCCTGCCTTAACCATATCGACATATTCACCTGCTTCCACAATGAGAATAAGCATTTATTAGATACCGCCATTGAACAAAAAGGAAAGGAAAGGAATGGAGGGAAAAAGAAAAGAAAAAAGAAAAAAAATGGGAGTTGGATAGTCAACACCATGGATGTTAAAACATACAGAAAATGCACACGTAAAGACAACAAACCTTTAGCTGCATCATAACCAAGGTCCAGGTTCTCCTGTTCCAACAACTTGCCAACGACAACAGCACCCTCCACTCCTGCATTTGAGGCAATTGTATGTACTGGTGTCTGCAATTCAAGGCTCAGTGTGTCAACTAACAGACAGTGATTGAAGCTTCTATAAATAGTGGAGAATTGAAGATTGACGAAGTTCATGATTCATTGTCATGCAACCAGATTTTCATCTTAGGCAGATTATAAATAATTATAAAACTTGAGTATGGAAGTTCAGACCCTCAGTGCATTTTGGATTATTTGAACGCCAATCTTTTGGTCAAAGTTGGCTGTCGGCAGTTTATCCAGTTCTTTTGATGCAAGATCGGAAGAGCAACACCACCTCCTGCATTATTGGAATTGCTTTAGCATTTATCATTGTCGATCTTGGTAGAAGGGACAAAGGGTACAAGATGATATGCGAATACATGGGATTACCTGGTACAATCCCCTCCTCAACAGCTGCCTTTGTGGCATTTAGTGCATCTGTAACTCGGTCTTTCTTCTCACCAACTTCTGCTTCACTGGCTCCTCCAATCTGCAGGGAATTCACTTAGCATAAACAAGACAAGACACTATCATAGCCCACAAAAGGAAGACAGACTTCTCATAGCTGGAGTAGATAAACTCATGCTTGTAATACCTTTAAGACAGCTACACCACCAGAAAGCTTAGCAAGTCTCTCTTGCAACTTTTCCTTATCGTAATCAGAAGTGCTCAAGTCAATTGCTGATCTAATCTGCAAGCACAGATGGAACTCTGTAAGAACAGCAATATATTGTTGAATTCTAAATGCTCATCAAATAATTACTAACACATAGGAATGTTCTGTCAGTAATACAAACCTGTTCACATCTCTCCTCAATGGCTTTCTTCTCACCGGATCCATCAAGAACAACAGTGTCATCCTTGGATATCGTGATCTAGAACATAAGCAACATAGAGGAACATAAATAAGCATTGAATGACTAGTACGTCAGACAGGTACAAAGGGGAAAAAAATAATGAAATCTCTAGGAGTGCAGATCCAACAGGATAATTAAATGCATTATTATCCAAATTCATTCAAATGGCAATATAATTTACCTTTTTACATGAGCCCAGCATGCCCAACTCCACATTTTCCAGATTCAATCCAAGCTCCTCTGTTATGACCTAGATAACAGAGAATAACCATTTAAACAAGTAAGAAACATAAATTATGTTAGGGGTAACAATAATAATGCTCACACTCACCTGGCCTCCAGTCAAAGTGGCGAGATCTTGCAAACCAGCCTTTCTATTTTCACCAAACCCAGGAGCTTTAATAGCACAAACCTGCACGTTTTTAGATATAATACCAAAAATTAAGCTCAAACTCATGCATGTTGCCAATGAAAGAAATTTCATGTGATAAAAGCACTAGCAATACCTTAATTCCAGCTCGCAGCTTGTTGAGGATAAGAGTTGCAAGTGCATCACTTTCCACATCTTCAGCAACTATAACTAGAGGTTTTTGTCTCTGGACAAGCATAGCAGAATAGGATCAATGCACATCAACAACATGATCTTGAGCTTCAATATATTTTTATGCCAGAGTCGTACAGCTTCAGAGATTTACCTTCAAAGCCAACTCTAGTACTTTCACAACAGCATGTAAGTTTGAAATTTTCTTCTCATGTATGAGAATTAGAGGCTCGTCCAACTCCTGTCAATTGTTTAAGAGATTATTAAGAGGCCTTCATCCAGCAAGATCTCACTTCTCAGTAGTAAAAAAAACATTTTATAACCAGTTACATCAGCAAAAAGACTTACACATTTCTGGTTCTTCTGATTTGTGATGAAATACGGGGAAATATATCCTCTATCCAACTTCATTCCCTCAACTACTTCCAATTCATTGAACAACGTCTTTCCATCCTAAAACAGCATTACGAATGTCTTGACTTCACGCATTTTGGCATAAATTAAAATTTGAGATAAAAGGCCAGGAAACAGAGAGAGCAACTGAAAAAAAAAATTAAAAAAATAATAATAAGGAAGGCAGGGCAAGGAGTTCTGTTTGCTGTCATCAAGCAATGAGGTTCAGCTGAACATGTGACACAACCATTTTAACAGCAACAAGTGCATAGTGAACGTAAAATGTAACCTGGGAACCAACGTCTAATTTCCAATGTAATGTAACAGGAACATGCTAATAATAAATAGGATAGATAGACTGTCATATCATAGTTTATAAGACCAACAATATAGTGAATCAGACATGAGAAAGTATCAGTTTTGTATTCCTTCCATGTATATGTCTATGCTATGAAAGCCAACCTACACCATATTTATGGATATCAGGTTAAAGTAGGCGTGGAACACATATAGCTAACTCCATCCATTATATTCAACTTCCATACATTTTCATGGCCATAAAATGAAAACATAGTTCTTTTGAAGGTAGTGAATGAAACAGGGTGCAGTGAACCAGAGAATTTATCACAAGATTGGTTGAGTTTGATAGGGTCTGTTTTTCTAACTCTAGTGCTTTCCTGGCTACTTAATGCAAAGAGATTTAGATGACATCTCTTTCTCCCCGCCACTAAATATGTTCCAAGTGATTGACAGCTAGAAGGAGAACTCTGAATATTGCAGGGCACAGAAGATGACCTCAATATAGAAACATAATCGGAGAAATATCAATTGCCGGAGGTCGCCCCTCAGTTACATGTATATCAGGCATACTTACTTGAATGGTGATGACGCCCTCTTTGCCAACCCTCTCCATAGCCTTCGCAATCAGCTCTCCAATTTCTCTCTCTCCATTTGCAGAGATCGTCCCAACCTACAAATTCATAGAGAGATTAGTAACAGTGCCACTAACAGCAACTTCCAATCCTTTATTAGACAAGAGAAAATCACGGCAACCTAGAGACAAACTTCTTTCGTTCTCCCTTTTTCATCTATTGCAGCTAATTGTGATGGCTGAGTTTGGTTAATAGTCTTGTAACATAATCTTCACCCCAAAAAAAAAAAAATCTACAAATCAGTAAGATGGTCAGACTAGTAGAGAACATGAGATTAACCTGGGCAATTTCCTCAGATGTACTAATCATGCGTGCTCGGCTCTTTAAGTTTGTAACAACAGCATCAACAGCCATGGAAATACCACGCCTAAGATC
The DNA here is from genome assembly GCA_963692815.1 of Nyctanthes arbor-tristis. Classification (NCBI taxonomy): domain Eukaryota; kingdom Viridiplantae; phylum Streptophyta; class Magnoliopsida; order Lamiales; family Oleaceae; genus Nyctanthes; species Nyctanthes arbor-tristis. Next base: position 25,972 of record CAVNYN010233229.1, read on the forward strand.
CATGGCATTCATGCCAGCAGCAACTGACTTGCAGCCCTCAGCAAATATTGCACGGGTGAGAACAGTAGCACAAGTAGTACCTGCAATCATGTTATAGACGGTGTGAAATCGGATCCAGGGACTTCTCTACGGAAACATAATACGTCTCAAGTGAACCAAATAAAAACTCACCATCGCCGGCAACATCATTGGTAGCATTTGCAACCTGTTTCACAAGGCTGGCGCCAATGTTCTTGACTTTGTCCTTGAACTCAATACTCTTTGCCACTGTGACACCGTCCTTTGTCACTTTAGGGGCACCCCAACTTTGTTCAATCACAACATTACGCCCCTTCACCAATTGAAATAATGTCAGCTATTTGACTATTAAACCCTCTGCACAGGGACCCAAAAAAGTACAGATGGACAACAATTAAATTGGACGAAGAAATACGGAATAACATTTATTTTCACAATGTTGCGACAAATAGACATACAACCACAATTTATCAGTAGGGAATTCGACAGATTCAGTAAAGAGAATGACAAGAAAAACAAGTAGACAGATGCCCCAGAGTGTCAAAAAGCAGCAGCATGACCGCAAAAGTACCTTCGGTCCCATGGTAACTCGAACTGCCTCGGCAAGATCTTCAACGCCCTTAAGCATCAAAGCCCTCGCATCCACTCCAAATCTAATGTCTTTGGCTGCATAGTTTCTGCTCCAACCCAGTCTACTACCAATCTGCATCAAACCCATAAAAACAACAATATCCACATATCCATCTACTAAGGGAAAAACTTAATTAGAAGCACAATCTCTTGGTAGTGAGCTTACCTGCAGGCTGTTATTTCTTGCAAGCCTGTAAAGTGAGGAAGAAGAAAAATACTTGTTCATTAAATTCAGAACGAAAAATGAACCTGCAAAATAACATAAAAGACTGCACATTTATGCCTTTGTGTTCATGGGTTTAGTATAATACCTGGCTTTGGAGGCAAGATTTACTGCAAACCGATACATGGTTTAGCGAGTGGCTGTAATTAGAATCAGAGAAGAGAAGATGCCCAGCGGCGAAATTGCTCTGTTGAAAACGAAGGGGAAATGGCGTATCAATTGGTGGCAGGCAATAGGGATGCGTATATGAGAGGAAGAGAAGACTCTAGAACAACAAGCTTCTAGGGTTTTAGCATTTTAGGGTTTAAGCTTCTAATTTTATTTTCTCGTTTAATATTTTTTCCCTATTTATTCACATTAACAATAAATTTCAGTCCCGTTAAGGGAACAGATCTCAGAGCCCGATTTCTAATCACACACAGTCACTTCACTTGACACATGCCACCTAGTGACGTGTTATTAGAAATCAGGCTCTGAATTCAGAGCCCGATCTGTTTTCTTAGAAAATCAGTAAGACAGTCTATAATTGAGCTGTGTTATTTGAACAAAATAATATATAAAAATTCTAATAAAACTGACATGTGGCATAATCTTTTTTTCAACATATCACATCAATTTTACATTAACACTAATCATTTGTGACACATGTCACTTTTATCACATTTTTTGTACCTTTTTTTGTCTACTTAGAATTTTCCTAATTGAAAACAATTTCAATCATATGACAAGGGTCAAGAACCTGTTACCTCATGTGGTCTATATTGATGCACGTCACACGTATGTTTCAAATCTATGTAACTTGCATCAAGTCACATAGGGCCGAAAGTTTTGTAATAAAACCTCTGAGAGGCTTTTAAACATTACTCTTTTTTCACATATTCTATTCTATTTAAATAATTATTTTTTATATTTCTCAATAATCTCTCTTTACTTTTCAACCACACATTTCAAAAAAATCAATTCCCTTCGACAAAAAAAATAAAAAAATAAAAATTACGTACTATAATACCATCTGCACATGTAGCAACCCAATAATGGTCTTTTCAACATATTTAATTAGTTTGTTTACAACACAATTACACAACCACAAATTTATTTATTTTTGTAAGTACAATTTGAGAAATGTAGATATGGGCATGATAACTCGAACGCAAGTCAAATCACTCGATAAGGAGGTGCTTTTTATTTTGCCACTAAAATAAACCCCCCATAATAATTGAAGTAACATAACATAATCTCGTTGAGATTTGTTCTTTGCGTATGAACTTAGTTTACGATAACCAGCTTTTAATTTTTACTGGTCGTTGAGATTTGTTCTTTGCGTATGGACTTAGTTTACGATAATCAGCTTTTAATTGTTACTGGCCATTTTCAAAACGTAGCTATTAACTCTTGTTTATGTAATTGTCAGCCATGTGTAACAAGGGACATGCTACAATAATGACCAAATTCGGTAAGATGAGATAAAATTGAGAGTAAGAATGCGCTGATTTAAATTCAAGCATCAATTTGCAGCAAATACAAAATGATAATGTGTTTTCAATGGATTATTACTGCTTCATTTATACTTCTTTTTGGTCAAATTTTTTACATTTTTGTCTAGATTGAATTATTCATTTTTTTGTCAAACAACCCATCAAGCAAATTAAAAAACGTGCTACGACAGAAATCTGCACACTTTTAGTGCTATTAGTGTCAATTGTTTTAGTTCATGTCGATCACCTTGAACTTTGATGTCTGATTGTCTGGCCCGCCCGCCCACGTTCTTGCTGGATCTATCCATCTAAAATCAACAGTTGCATTTGGACAGTCCATGTGGATTTTAGACCACATTATTAGACACGGTCAACCCAAAAAGCCTTTCTTGGTTTGACTTAATTTCACAAATCGTCCATAATCTTTAAATTAAGAATCGATTAAGTTTTCAATTTTTTTAACCTCTTAAGCCATTAAATTTTCATAAATTAACATGATAAGTATTTGTTTACATATTCCATTAATATTGCCGTTAACTTTTCAATAAAATTACCGTCATACTCTTTAACTTTTTAATTTAAAAAAAAAATTTTAAAAATTTAAAAAAGACAAAAACCCAGCTTCCCCTAAATTGTTGCCGGAAACGCCGCAAAATGTTGCCACTTCCGGAGGCCAAAATTGGGGCTATTTCCAGCAGCAAATTGGGATATTCACCCTCCCGATACTGCCATAAATGATAGCATGGAAACAGTGCCGTTTCCAACATCAAAAACGAGAGGTGAATCCCCTCTCCAAAAATGCTACCATCCTCTTTTCAAAAATGCTGTCAGAAATGGCAGTAAACTACTGTCTTCAAAATTCTATCGTTTTCAGTAGCTAAAATAGATGGGTGAATCCCCCACGGCGCTGCCAGAAACGACAGTATTTTCAGCAACAAATGAGGGTTATCCCTCCCCCCAAATGTTGCTGCCGTTTAAAATAGGGAGTGAACGTCCCCCAAAAATGCTGCTGTCATTTCTAGCGACATTTTTGTTGCCGGAAACAATTACGTAGTCATAAAATATCTTTAAAAATATATACAAATATTTTACTTGATTTTATATCAATTGTGAATAATTAATTTTAAAGGCATACATGTAAATTGATAGTAATGCACTTATTAAAAGTATTAGTTAATTATGGTGATATAGTAATAAAAATTCGGAGTGAGAATATAATTATCCTATCTTGATTCTTTAATAATATATATGATATGATTTGATGAGAATAGAGATGGTGATAAAACTAAACTCTATCAAACTAATTCTTGGCGAAGTTGGGTGATGGTCCTTACATTTGGCACCTTTATATTATTGTTGTTGTTATTATTATTTTTATTTTATTTTTAAAATGAAGAAATTTTATTCATTGCAAGCGTCAAGCTCAAGCACCTCAACCATAAAAGAGAGAGGGGCTACCATTACTGCTTCATCGAGTCAGACATAGAGCTGCGCTAACCAAATAATGGGCTGCTTGATTCGCTAATATATGAACACATGAGAAACTAACATTGTTTAACTTTTGAAAAAGCATTCTAAAGTCATTGATGACTAAGTTTTCGTGTTATTAAGATTAACTTAAATAAACGTCTAATACGATGAAAGTTTTGCACCTCTCCATTTCTTATTGAAAGGGCTTTAGAGCATTCACATTAGCAGTGCTGAAGTAGGTTGTTATTAGAGTTATTAGTTAACAACTCAAAAAACAATCTACATTAGTGTTGTTAATGTAATTGCTAAAATCATTTAAAATAACAAGTTGTTAGTTTTGTTGTTAACGTTAACAATAAACTTAACACTTTACATAGTATTATTTCTTCTTTTTTATTTGAATTAAATTGGGATGGTTTTTGATTATTGAATTGATAATTAAATTAACACTTTTAGTTATAACCACTAGTGTGACACAAATTAATAGTTAAATTTAACTTGTTTAGGTGTCATTTAACAATCACTAAAAACTCTACTTTTTGTTTATATGGATAGTTAATGTAGATGCTCTTAGAGACTAGCTTTGTTTGAGGGATGACTATATTACCACCACAAAAACTATTTATGGCATCACAGGACTATAATTATTTCTTATTACACCACATTTATTTTATTCATTAAAATAACCTTTACTAAAATGATAAAAAAACCTCTACGATAAAACCATCATATATCTTTTTATTTTTTATTTTATATATCTTTTTTATTGTAATATGTGCACCACATCTATATTTCAAGATGGTTGTCGCAACAGTTGATGTTTGGAGTGAGGCAACAAGCTGTCTTTTGGAGGGAGAATTGCATACAAACAACTCGTGATATAGTAGCTACACGGTGGTGTTAGAACCAATGTTTTAATTCGTTGTCAATTGCAATGACGTTCGAGGCGGCGGGATATCGGTGTTAGAACCAAATTAAAGTTTCGGGTTGACAACGAAATTCCCAAGAATAAGAATTATCAGTAGTAATGAAAGTTATTATGCATGTATGATGGTGGAAGAATGTGATTGATAGAGAAAAGACAGATTATTTTCTAGTGGGAGTTTATTCTTATTGTCTTTTTAATTTTCTTTTAAATTGTGTATGAATCTGAATTGGTAGCGGAAGGATTATGAATTAGCTGTGGCAATGGCGGTGGCGTATGGTTGCCGGAGATGACGATTGTGGTGTATTTATTTATAAAATAAAAAAAGGGAAAAAATTTACTGCTAGTTAGTGGTGTGCTACGGTGCAAGGAAAAATATATTATTATCCTTACCATTATTACAGAGAGTTAGGTTATAAATGTAAATATATTATAGTGTTTCAATCAAAATAATCAATTTTTTTTGTGGTGAATTTAAAATGTGGTGTGATGATTAATTATGATAGTGGTAATATAATTGCCCATCACAATTTTAAATGGTTTTTGTAGTTACTAAAATAGACATTAAGAAAATGACAAAGTAACCTTACTATTATTTTTATTATTACTCTACCTCTATTTTCTAAGGTACACCACAATCTTCCAATCTTAAATCTTACTATTGATCATTTATAGAACTTTTAGATTACAAACAAACTTCTGCATGACTTTCTTCTGGAAAACAAATAATTGATTCAATCCAACATGCTAAAAGAGGAGCCAACTGAAGGGACGACGTGAAGAATGCTAAATTTTTGCTGTTGAATTTGCACTAATTTTTTCTCCCAGTGTTTGGATCCGTACACGTTTGGGAAGAATTTCTCCAAAAAATTAATACGACTTGCATTCCATTACCATTACACACACTTTTTTTTTTTTTTTAATATCATTCACATAAACAAATGAATTAATGCAACCTGCATTCCATCTGGATTTTTCTTTTTCTTTTTTTAAACTAAAAGAATCTGGAAAACTAATTGTCAACAACCAACAAGCTAATTTCACAAAATTGTCAATTTCATCAAACTAGAGATGGCAAGCTAA